>JANHFJ010009704.1:92849-106541 GCA_032468195.1 Cerberus rynchops
TAGACAATTAAAAACCAATTAAAATAATTAAATAGGGCTGACGAATTATAAAATAAATAATTTAAAATCTAAAATTTGAAAATTGACAATTAAAATTTAAATTATTTAAACCATGAATGGAAACCTGCTCCCACATTTAATGCACTTTGCAAAAGGGATTCCGCTTGGCTTCAAAAATAAAATTCAGTCATTTTTAATTTTTTCCCCCCTCCTACGAATGATTAGGGCTCCTCGGTTCAAACCATTAGGAACACCTGATAAATGACGAGCAACTCCCGCATTCAGAATCAAGCAAATATCTTGAATAAAACATTTACAGGAAGCCCAAAACGTTGGTTTGAGTCTTTTCTTTAAACAAAATATTTTAAAAAATGGAAAAATGATTCAAGAGCCAAAAAGACAGTCCTGGACTTAACAATTGTTCATTCAGTGACGGTTCAAACAGTACGGCAACACTGAAAAAAGTGACTTATGACAGTTTTTCACACTTATGACGGTCGCAGCATTCCCAGGATCACGTGATCAAAATTGAGACGCTTAGCAACTGACTTGTATTTATGACGGTCACAGTGTCCAGGGGGGGGAAGGGAAAGTCCCTTTTTGCGACCATCTGACAAACAAAATCAACAGGGAAGCCAGATTCACTTAATAACTGGAACAACTGCAGTGCTTCACTTAACAACTGTGGTGAGAAAGGTCATAAAATGGGAGAAAACCCACTGTCTCACTTAACAACAGAAATGTTGGGCTCAAAATGATACAGGAGGATTGCCTGCATATCACACTGACTCGTTTCAGCACATTTAAAAAAAAAAATTAATTCATCCAGTCTTTGTGAACTGACCAGAAAAATCTTCTATTTCTGGCCCTGAGGCTCTGCTAAAATTACCCAGCAGAAACCAGCCCCTTCTCTAATTCGGGTTTTGTCGCTATTATAAGCAAATTGATACCCACGAGCATCCTCCCAATTAATCGTTCCGTTTGCTAAAGAGAATCAACAATCCTTCATAATGAATCCTGCAATTGGTTTATTGTCCGTATTTTCTGCAGCTTATAAAACGATGTTGCACAAGAAATAGATTAGATTTGTGATTAGGAAACACTGAAAGAATAAAATGCCATGTTCATTATTAGGGGATTTTTGTTTTGTTTTTTTATATTTAAACATCTCTCTGCCTGAAAAAATTAACATAACAGGAAACAGATTTGAAAAATCCTGCTAAGAGATTAGTCTTTCGCTCTCTCGCTTTCTGTCTCTTTCTGTCTTTTTTCTTTTTCTCTCCTTCTCCTTCTCCTTCTCTCTTTCCCTCAATTTCTCTTTCTTTTTATTTCTCTCTCTTTCTTTTTCTCTTTTTCTTTTTCTCTTTCTTCTCTTTCTCTGTTTCTCACTCTCTTGCTGTGTTTGTCAAAGTAATGTGGCAGCATTGAATTTTATTTTAGAATCTCTTTGCCTCTCTTTCTATCTCTGTTTCTCTCTTTCTTTCTTCCTTTCTCTCTCTCTCTCATTCTCTTTCTCTTTCTTTTTCCCTTCCTATCTTTTTCAAACTAAATCAAATTTTATTCATCACATGCACAGTCATACATGGTACGAAATGCAGTGAAACGTGTATTCTTTCTTTCTCTCTCTCTCTCTTTCACTCTTTTGCTGTATATCAAAGTAATGTGGCAGCACTGAATTTTATTTTTGAATCTTTCTCTTTCTGTCTCTCTTCCTCTTTCTCTCTGTTTCTCTTTCTTCTTCTATGTTTCTCTCTCTTTGTCTCTCTCTTTTGCTGTGTGTTTGTCAAAGTAATGCAGCAGCACTGAATTTTATTTCAGAATACTGAGCTTTCCAATTAACTGAATGTCATATATGAATTCATACAAACTCCTCTGCAGTCTATTGTTTCTTCTATTTTATTTTTTTAAGCTAACCTTGGGAAATAGACTCTCTTTAAACACAGTATTTTAATTTTGTTGTATTTGTTTGGTTTCTGAATAAAAGGAAGAACAGAGAGAAGCACTTAACATGACCACAGTCTTAGTGGAAACCAACATTAACGAACGGAGGGATTTCCAGATGCTCTACAAAGGACTTTCTCAATCTGGGCCACTTGAAGATGGGTGGATTTTAACTCCCAGAATTCCCCAGCCAGCAAAGCTAGCCAATAAAATAGAAATAATAGAAAGCACTCATCAAACAAAGCTATCAATTATTTAAATAAATCAGTAGTTTTTATGCAAAGGAAAAAAATAAACTCCATCATAATTCTACAAATGACTTCAGTAAGTCCAAAAATGTTTTTGATTAATGTTCACTCAAGTCTTCCACTCCAGAGAATGTGGTTTCCATCTCCTTCCAATTTTTGCTCCCTCAAAATCAAGAAAAGAGACACATCTCCCTAGCTTGGACTTCCCCAATACTCTGTCCACCAGCCCCTGCTTTTCCCAGAGTGCCTGGCCACCAAAGTCACAGTCTATCTTGGCTGAAGTGGTGTGGATGCTGTCATCCCAATGCTGTCATCCAATGTGATGATGACTGTCAGATCTGTTGAGACAGTGGAATCCTCCAGATCATCTTTGCTCCAGCCAGGTCACCATATATGGTCACTAGAGACGACCCTGTAGAAACTCTTCTGGGGTGGTATCAGCAATACGAGCCTCATCGCTGATGTCAGCCAGATCCTGAAACAAAGGAGGATGAGATGTCTACTGATGCATCCAATAGATGTTATCGAGTTCTTGGAAGTCTATCTAATTTCTCCTCCCCTTCCTCTTATGTCTCTGGCTGAGGCCAATCTGGGTTTCTCCCAAATGTTTTCCTTGCTTCTTGGCCTTCAAGCATGTTGGCGTTCTTGTGAGTTGAAAGCATCTCTGCATAGTTTCCTCAAGGCCATCTCTCCACCATAAGGCAAGATGAATGGCAGCCCATTAGAAGACCAGCAGGAGTCAAGAGTCATCACCATCACCATCCATGGAGAGATGAACAGCTGAGGGCCATTTGAAAGAACATACAACAGAATAACAGTTGGAAGGGAATTCTTGGAGGTCTTCTGGTCCACCCCTCTGCTTAAGCAGGAGACCCTAGACCATTTCAGACAAATGACTGTCCAATCTCTTCTTAAAAAGTTCCAGTGTTGGAGCATTCACAACTTCTGTAGGTGAGCTGTTCCACCGATTAATTGTTCTAATTAATTTCTTCTTATTTCCAGGTGGGTCCTCTCCTTGATAAGTTGCCATCTACTGCAGTGTTTCTCAACCTTGGTGACTTTAAGATGTTTGGACTTCAACTCCCAGAATTCCCCAGCCAGCAAACTTCCAGATTTTTCCATCACCCAAGTAAATTCCACCATCCATCCCCTTCAACCATCATACCATCATGTTGCCCAATCCACAAAGGTTGAAAGAGAAACTACTTCTTCAGTCAACCCCTCCAGGTGTCGGTTGACCCAGCCTTGACATTCTCCAAGAATGATATTTCGACTACCAACTATTCTCTAAGAGATTACCCCTCCCAATTTCCCAGGCTCCAACAAGGGCAGCATAGAAGCCTCTGTGGGTAATATGGCTTCCAATGCTGACAGGCTTCCCCCCTCAGGAGAATATTACAGTATTTCCTCTGCTCTCTGGGAGTTCCACAATAAGAATTTAGATCCTTAGGACCATGACTAAATTCTTACTTAGATGGACTGAGTGCTGAATGGAAATGAGGAGTTTGGCTGGAACACTGAGAGTAACCCGAACCTGTCAGCATTGGAAGCCATAATATCCTCAGAAGCTTCTGCTGGCAGTGGTCTTACAGATCGGCCACCCTCGCCCCTTCCCTGCGACCTCTAACTTTGCCAGACCTGCGATTCTGCCCTCTACAAGCCCATCTACCACTCTACCGTCTCGTTCGCCTTTTCTCTTTTTTCTCCTTCAACAGAGTCACTCCAGTTTGAAAGGTTACAAAGTGGCTCGTTTGGAAGAGAGGTTAGCGCTCCTGCACCGGAGTAAGGTTGGAATTGAATAAAATGAAAGATGATTGTTCGCCATCACCTCCTCCGGAAAAGTTTAAAAGTTACGTCCCTTTTTAAAATTCCATGTGTTTGCAGGGAGTGGGGGGGGGCTGCGTTGATCCGTGTTAATGCCATCTTTGTTGCAGGCCTGCGAAGACCACCCCCACCTCACTTTGGCATAAAGCAAGCACCACTGCTGTGTTTGTGCTTGCGTGTCCCACTCGGCATGCACACGCTTCGTACAAGAACAATACATTTATGTCACGCTCTGTCAACAAACAAACAGAAACCCGTCTCTGAAACAGCACGAAACGGGCAGAATTCAAGGGGGCAGAAAGCGGCCACTTTCCAGCCTCCCTCGCCGGCCCTTTTAATGATGCTAAAACCATTCTGAAAAAAACCCGGGTCATTTGGATTTTCCTGTCCCTGTGTGAAAGATATATTTTAACTTCCCGAGCATTTATCTTCTTCACCGTCATCTGTTATTACTGTCCCTGCTTGGCTATTATTCGTTCAGCCCTCCTGCCTTTCTGCCAAGGGAGAAGCTTCGAGCCGTGAAGAGTCCAGAGTGAAAATAGAATAAAATTGCCTCGGTAGAAATCCAGGCAAATCCAGCTACATTTTCGTCCTCATTCAATGCAAAGGGTTGGGTGGAAGAATGGCAGCCTGTCTATCCTTTGCTGAGTTGCCCCACACACAAATTATCCTGCCTGAAAACCCCCTTACTACCCTTTGCACTGTGCTGCTGGAACAGGAGCCGCGACACCAGGCGGGACCTCGAAGCAGACAGCAGCATCTCTGTCCTGAAGGTCAGAGAGGAGCCTGTGGTTCCCCGTTGCCCCTCCCAGAGCCCCCCAGACCCTGGGATAAGCTACCCTGAGGTAGCTTAGGTGAGGTACCCTGAGGTGATCACAAAGGGGCTATGGCTGACCTCCCACCTCTACGTTTCTTGGAACATTATCTGAATGTTCCCAAGAGTAAGTGGCCAGACTGGGGAGATTCCTGTATTATAGGCAGAACACAATCAAGTAGTTTGCTTGAACTCCGCACATAGTTGTTTGTTCCTGAGATCCTCCCCGCCCCCCCCCCCAGCAAGATACTGAGATGGGGCAGCTTTAGAAATGCAGATTTGGAAATCTATTACTGCCTGCAGCAAGGACTGGCTCTGAACAAAGGCAGGGCAAAGTCATTCAGCCACAATAGGAATTGCCCAACAAGCCCCTTCATTGCATCACCAAGAAAGCTTCAACCAAGCCGGGGACTCAGACAGCCTACAAAGTTAGCTGTGACCCCTACAACTACCAGTAGAATACATATTCTTACACAGGAATAGGAAGTTCAAGTGCAAAGCTCAAGTGATGATATAAACACCTCTCTCTCTCAACTCCATGTAGTCAGCTGCACCAGGACCACGTGCTTAATGGTTCTGCTTCATTAAACCATCTTTCCAATCAGCCTCCATGTTTCCAGTGTTTTTCTCCCTGCTTGGAACTGAACCAGATGGGTATTTCTTCCAACAATGGAAGAGAGGGGAAGATCCATTGTATAACTTACCTACAGATAGATACCATGAACACATTGAACAGGACACTGAAAGATGTCTGTGAAATGTGGATGTGGAACAGATGTTCCTGAAGAGAAATAATTTTCTTCATTTTCCCCCTCCCCACTTTGAAAGAAACTAAAAAGCTAACTCATACTTCGTTCCAGGCACACAACAGTCCTTAGAGAAGAACTACAGGTTCCCTGTTGAATAGAAGGTGGATGTAGACCAAACATTTATCCATTTCAGTAGAAAGACGGGACTACAGACCTGGTCTTAGGTAAAGGAAAGTTTTTATTGCACAGGTTCAGCCAAATATAAAGGTGCAATACAAAGTGTCTGAACATTGAGGAGTCTTCCACAAAATCCTTATATACCCCACATGACGTATACATTTCCTTAGATATATAATATCCATATTTGGGTGCATAGCAAGCAAAAGGGTGGTCTTCAGAATATGCTGAATGCTACTGTCTGATAATTACGTAACACTCTGCCACCCAGACATCTCCCAGAAATCACCCAGACTAGTTCTGGTCAAAGCCGCTGTGTGGCCTTCCGAAAAGGGAAGTCTAGGAGTGCAACAACAGGATACATACTGTATGTTCAAGTCAGCATGATTATATTTGGATATTTTTGCTAATACAGCATTTTACTAGCTAACAAAGCTTGCAGTTTTATTTCATATTAATGGCTTGACCTATGTAGCATATACCTAGTACCTGATTTTTAGGCCCTTGTCTACTTCAGGAGCTTCCAGCTGTGGGTGTGCATGAGGGACACTGTTTCATATTTGCAGAAATCTGTATTTGTAAGCTGTATTTGACAGTTTCCAGATTCAATAGGACTCTATCTTCATTGTAACATGTTCATTCACTATTGAATGTTTGAAGCAGCATTTGATTTTTGCTTCATACACCCATAATAAGATATTTAGCCTAGTTTATACAGTCTGCTGTCAAACTACCAACTATTGTGACGTGTACATTAAAACATATAAAACTGTGTAACTGTTACATTCATATTTTGTCCCTGAAACAAAGCTGCACATCTTATAAATCTATCTGTTGGCAGATGATGAAATATCAAGGTGATCTATTTGGGACTATCCTTGAAAACCACTCAGAAGCTGCAGTTAGTCTAGTATGCAATGGGACCTGTAGTTGTGGTGGACTTTGCTATATCCACGCAACACCACTACTTCTTGAGCTGTACTGATTCCTATTAGGAGAAACATTCAAGGTGCTGGTTATTACCTACATCACCTTTCCTGGCACAGGTCAAGTTATCTGCTTTTGTCCAATTATTTTTATTTGTCCCTAAAACCCAACATCTACCTTTCACAGTTTATCTTTTTCCAACTTTTCTCATTCTATTTAGCTCCTGTACAATAAAGAATATATTAGGGGCATCTAGTGAAAACCATGTCTATTTTTTACATTTTAAACAAGTACTAAAATCTAAATGTGTTATGTTTCTGTTACTTGGATAAAAGTTTCCCTCTCTGCACAGCATGTTTATTTTGCACCAGTCCATAATAATGTACCTTTTTTTTTACAGTGAACTGACAACAATTAGCAAAATAGCTCAGGATTCTCTCCACTCCTACTCCCTTTCTTCAAACAATGCTAACTCAACTTTTTAACAGCATTATCTATTTTAAACTCCTTTTTTTTTTTTTTACTAAATAGGAACGAGCTCGGATCTGCCTGCTCTATTTGCTTAACCAGCTGGCCAACATGGAACATTCTTTCCACCATATCATTTTGTTGGAGATCAAATACATCACTGACATCTTCTCTAACATCTTGGGTTTCCAAAGCAGAGATATTTATCGTATGAGTAACAGTTTCACTGCTGTAGCTAAACATCTCATTCAACAGCTGAAAAACAGCACAAGTTTGGAATGCAGGTAAATTCAAACGTCTGATTTTTTTATCTTAAGGATGTAACATTTTAATATTTGTGATAAGCTAAAAGTTACCATATTTATATTTAATATATTGGTTCAACTATCAGAGAAACCACCCTAAAATATTTGTTTGTCAACCATAGCCTGGTGAGAATTTGTGTTTGTTGTATAGATGTGAGAGGGATCCAGCTGCCACATCTGTCATCACTTTGCTTGCCAGAGTTAATTCAGCCCATCTGACTGGGTGAGCAGGTGTCCCCATCCTCCTTTATGGCTTCATGTGCATTAGTCTCACAGGTTGGTAGAAGACAGGCATCTTAGACTGTTGAGAATACATTCTTCAGTGAAATATATTGGATAGTTGAACAATCCTGCAAGAATCTTCCAACAAGCTCTCCCAAGTAGCCAATTGCAAGAAAGGGATACGCTATCTGATGGCGGAGACCTAAAGTTATTTCTTACAGAGAGTTTTGAAAATTAGGTCAACGTATGCCTGCGTTTGTATTTATCACTATAATCATGTTATTACAAAACCACCTATTTCCATCACTACCTACATATACAAAAAACAGCATTTTTCCCCAGATGATTCTTCATGCACAATTCTAATAAAAAGAGGTAGTACAAGAATATATGCATGTGTATGTACAGTATATGTAACGCATAATCATTATTAAGTGGACATTCACTCACTTTCTTTTGTAGATGGAAATATAGTCCTTTATCTGTAATGTTTTTGTAATGAAAAGTTAAGAATTGCATTAGGATTATGCAAAGCATTTGAAAGGGTGCTTCATTCTCTTTGAAGTAATCCACAGCTGCATTTGTTTCCTTCAAAAACTGCATATGAGTGTCTCTGCATGTGTGTTTGCCCTCAACCACTTTTTCTGGCCATCACAATAGAATTTATGTTTATGCATGACTATGCAGCAAACAGGAATGGCTTTTTAAGCAGTTCTATGAACCTAAAAAGCTACTTTAATGGTTCCCAGAGACCTGTTTGGATCATACATTGCATTATTGAACAGTCAGAGTTTAAATACCATTTGTCTAACTAGCACATTTTTCCATATCAGGTGATACTTAATCAAGTTTGAGCATGTATAGATTTCAGATTCCCAGAGACTAAATTTTAAAACAGTTTTTCCCAGATTTTTTAATGTAGGTGAAAAATCTTGTAATTCAAGTAGTTTTCATTTGGAATCTCAAAATAAAATAAAGAACTTCTCCATCTTTAACAGAACAAGTGCATAACTTGCTGCAGAATTTCATAGCTACATCTTCATTAATAATCAAAATAAAAGTTCTGTGTTGATTATGTTATATTGACTTGCTTTAATTGTGAACATAGAGCATTTATAGAAATTACTCCTTATATGAATTCACCCGCATTAAGGATAAAACCGAAGTGGACATACTGTAAACTATCTTGTTGAAAAAAAAATAAGGATTATATCTGTATATATATATACCTAATATAAAACATGTCATTTAAATTTCAAGTGGAGCTTATTTCTAAAATTTACTTACTTCATAAAGTTTCAAATTCAGTAGTTTTTTTATGCTAATAAAGCAAATAATGAAATCTCTTGAGGTCAGAACTTCAACAGTGGTGATTGCAAAAATAGCTGGAAGGGCAGTTTTTACCTTCCCAGCTTATCCATGTATTTTCTAATATAATACTAGAGTGGTACTTTGGTACTCATTTTTAATTGGTTCCAGGAGGCACAATGAGTATCAAGAATGATGATTACCAAACAAAATTTTCCTATAAGGGATAATGTAATGAGTCATAATGCAGTGACACTGATAAGTTCTAGCCTGTGTGTTAAGTATCAAATCAATGATGAGTAAGGCACAACATTTTCAGATAAAAATGCATTGAGTACCAAATTCGATGAGTTTCAAAGCAGTTGAGTACCAAGGTATCGCTGCTGTATGAATGAATGGTTAAAAGCAAGGTTTCACCCATAAATATACTCCACCATCAATAATTTTTTATCTTGACATAAACATTCAATGTCCCAAATATGAATCATTGCCACTAAAAGGAAGCAATATAAGGAAAGAAAGTCATATGACATTATAGCATAAGGAAATCAGTTATTATCATAATTAAAATTAGGTTTTAAATTTAAATTAAAGACCTGTTTACTTACGTAATAGGAATTTTCTTTTCAATCATGATACATAAGAAAATAATGTTTTTGCATTAGGTAGATTTGTTTAATAATTATTGATTCATTGGCATGAACTATTAGCCATTTCTGGCCATGTATATGATCAAAGCATATTGAAATCATTTACCATTATTTTTACAGTATTTCAATTTTTAAGCATTGTTTGAGGCTGCAAGATGTGTTTAAGAGTATCAATGTAACAGAACTGGCTCATTATCAATACTATTAACATTATCTATCAAAATAGCAGATGTTTTTCAGATTTATTTTACTAAATTCATTAAACTTAGGCAAGGGAGAGTATTTGGATTTTAAGCCTCAGAAGGTGTCTATTCAAATTGATATTGGTATAGCAACAAGCCTTAGGCTCCCTGTTTAATATTTAATATCTTAAAATTCCAGAAAATATCTTATTTCACTTTACTCTGAGGTATATTATCATTAATGCAGGATACTAAGCTGTTACTAAGCATAGAGCTGTTCTATTAGCTCTATGCAGCTTAACCTCATAAATATTTTGGTGAACTTACTCCCCAAAGCAAGTTAAATCATATTCAGAAATTCAACCCTTTAAATTATTATATAGTTTATTGAACTTTTAAAAACCGTACTGTATATTTCAAACTCAGTATATATAATTTCAAAAGCACATTTCATACCTGTTTTAACCACTTTCCTTACATCTAGTGGGGCATTCATATAAGAAGATAGTAGTAAAAAGTGATCTTGTCAAAATTAATATTTTGATTCCCTTGATTTTATTAAGAAAAAATGATTGACTTGAACTCTGGGCAACATGTTTTTTTTTTAATAATATAGGGAAAACATATGCCAGTGCTTTTGAAGCTTGGTAACTTTAAGATGTGTAGACGTCAATATCCTGAATTTCCCAGTTGAAATCCATACATGTTTAAAGTTATCACATTTGAAAAACACAGATATAGACTTTATAACCAGCCTTAGTCATATATGCTCAACATGCAGCACTTTCTACTAATGATAAGGATAGCATTTAGCAGATTTTAGTCTGTAGTCCACAACTGCAAGCAAAGCCAATAAAGCAATGCATTAATCTGTGCACAATAGGCTCTGTAATCTACAAGAGGCTGTTTTATAAATCATCATTCACCAATTTGGAGGTATGTGTAGAGTGCTAGTAATCAGTCAGGATGTCAAGAATGGATCTTGGGGTAAATGGATTTGGAAGAGAGGAAATAACTGAAAACAGAAGAATGGAGGTATAAGAACTGCAGGAATAGAAAACACAACTATGAGAAATATTAGAAAGTAGATTAATCTCCAAATAGATTGGATGAAAAATGAATGTAGAGGAGGAGGATAGGGAAGCTGCTTGAGACAGAATGAAAAGAATTGTTGCAGAGTGTTACAGAAATGTGAGAAGCTTACTGAAACTTTCTTAATGAAAGTCTGAGAAAATAATATTTGTGGTACAGTGAAGTGAAAGAGGCTAAATATGAGGGAAAACATGCATATAACTGTTGTTGAAAAAAACAAAAATGAAAGATGTTGTATGGACTGTAAAGGACAGAACACAACAGTTTGCAAAAAAAAAAAAGTCAAAAAGAGAACAGTCCACAGACTGAGAAAATGCCTGTACTTTTAATAGAAATAAGTAGTTTAGAAAGTGGGTGAAGAGGGCGAGACAAGGATCCTTCAACAGAATAGTTTTCCAGATGTTGATGAACTTTGAGCCCCAGAAGCCCAAATAATCTGACCAATGGAGAGGAATTGTAGTACAGTAACTTCTGGCAGGTCATAGTTTGCTGCATGTGGTTCAGGATTTCTCAAGCAACTTCAACTTCATGGAAAAGAGCCCCTTTACCACAGGATGTCCTCCAGCTATTGCAGTGAGGTTTCTGAAGAAATGGAAAATGGAAACTACCATCTGGCTGTATTGGTTATTCCCTCATTAGGTGTAGGAACTGGTGTCATATTATTGCACTATTATAAATCAGAATTAATCCAAAACTTCTCAACCATCCTGTGACAATTATTCTAAGTTTGGAAATGACAGAGTCCACCATACTAGATGTAGGCATGGAGAGTTTTTAAACCCAAAGAAGTACTTTCCATGTGGGCCTCCTGTTACACTTGAAGTAGACAGATTTTGATCAGATTCAAAATTTTGAGTTAACAAATATGCTTTGAATATATGCATTTCAAGAATAATTTCATTCCTTTAGGAATATTTTTGTACCACAGGAAGTGAAGTTTTGTACAGCAATGTAGATCTGAATTCTTTGACATCAGGAATTTTATATATCTGATGTAATTAAAACCATGTTATAATTAAAACCAACTAAAATGCCCTGGCCCTTATTTATCTCAATGAGGCAGGTTATTCAGCTTGCAGAGCTTACTTTTTAAAGAAAATGCACATGGATATATAATGATTTCATCTTAGAAATCAAGCATGGTCAACTTAACAACAAACAGAAAACGCTGATCTATTGAAATGTCCATATCTTGATGCTTGAGAATAACAAGGCATGCAGTGTTGATTGCTATCATTCCATGTTTGTGTTACTTAATAGTTAAATGATTTTTTTAAAGGAGAAGCTTGATCTGGCATATCTAATTTGGCTCTTACAGTCCTTACACCTTTTATTTTTACTTCCTTTGTCCCTAATTAGCATAGTAATTAAGAAATATTAGAACTGTTGGAAATGCACAATGATGTTGTATTTTTGGAACTAATTTCATGCAAGATATTTTTCAGGACTAGAGCATTGCGCCTCTATGTTCTTAGCAAGAATCTTATTTAAATTCACTATGTGTGTTGGCTCAATAGCCATAGATTGTCCACAAGTATTAAAATCACTGCACATGTTGTTGTTTTTTTAAATCATGTTTTGCTTTAATGTTAAGAGGTTGAACATTAAAGAACAGATACCCACAAAATGCAATATAATAAACCCCAATTATCTTAAGTCTTGGAGTGGATGAATTTATGCAGATCCTGTGTGATCATCTCTCCTGCATATGCAGAATGGAAGTATTAAAATCAGGTCCACCTTTCCGAATTTATGTTTGTGAAGTCCTCTGAATGTACCCCGGGATGATTATAAAATCTATTCCAGATTCCACAATGCCCGAGTTTTGGCAGAGCAGATTGCATTCATTATACTCTTGGCCAGAAATCTTTGGAATGGAGTCTTAATTTTTACCAGTAATTAATTTTATTAGTTTTTCATTTATGAGAGCAGTCAGTAGATTAGACACATCTCCCAGCTGTGCAAGTATGAAAAGTTAAGTAAAGCTTTTCAGACTTCTTGGAGCAGTCATGCTTTCAGGAAACAGCTTGCCAAGAAAACCATGTTGCTAAGATGGTCACCATGGATATAGACCAGTCATAGATATTATTGTACCCCCTGAAGAATATCTCCAGGGATGATATTTTTGTTTTTGGCAAGAAAATAAAGAATCATATATGCCGTGACTCCCATGTGTATAACATTAGCCAAATAGTAGAGTGCAAGCCAAGTTCCATATTTTATCGACTGTTAAGCCATAGAGAA
Source organism: Cerberus rynchops (assembly GCA_032468195.1). Classification (NCBI taxonomy): domain Eukaryota; kingdom Metazoa; phylum Chordata; class Lepidosauria; order Squamata; family Homalopsidae; genus Cerberus; species Cerberus rynchops. The sequence goes on from JANHFJ010009704.1 coordinate 106,001, forward strand.
CAGTGTAATGTATAGTCAAATGTAAAACAAAACGTTCTCTTTAAACCAGCCAGGTGTGACAAACATTTCCTCCTCTGACCTGAGGTGATTTAGGAACTTCATTCAGCACACTTGTATTAGGTTTCATTCAGGCTTTTGTTTATTACAATAACTAAATCTAGAACTAGGCACTGGTAATGGACAACATTTGTGCCAAAGTTTCTTTTAAAGAGTCTTTAAAGGCAGAAATGCAAATTAAGTAAAAACAAACGCATATCAGTGTACACAAAGTGTGAAATGCTTGTTCAGTGTTTGTGCAGATAATTTCAATCCAACCATCTGCTGGCTTTCGCTTCAGGGTCTGACTCTTTTATATTTATTTTTAAAAATTTATAAAAATGTATACATTTATAAAAATGATATGACTCTTCAACTCATCCTTACAAAGATAAAAGTCCAATATAAAATATAAAACAAAATATAGAAACCCATCCTCCAGTGACAACAATCAAATAAGTGTCCTTATGGACTCCATCCCATTCTGAGGTCCCCAGACTCACTG
>JANHFJ010009704.1:181197-193327 GCA_032468195.1 Cerberus rynchops
GATGCGGGGGGGGGGGAGAAACGTGTTTTGGAATTGGTTTGTGTTTTTTAGTAATGTGAGGCTGGTGTTCAAAGGCCGTTTTCACAGGAAAATGGGCTCTTTTTTCCCCCCCCCTCTCTCCAGATTGTGGCTATGGCTTGCATTAATCTTGCTTCCAAAATTGAAGAAGCTCCCCGACGGATAAGAGATGTGATCAATGTTTTCCATCATTTACGCCAACTCAGAATAAAAAGGTAAGGCCAGCTCCACTTTTTATTACCCTGTGTATTTTGCTTAATTGTACACTTTCACACAACTTAGTCTTGAACCTTTCGAGGTTTCGGTTGCATAGGATTTACTTCAGTAGGTTGAGGGGGTCTTTGAATTGTTTCTGTGCAGGTCTGTTAATGTACCTTTTTTAAAATGGTGTGCCAGATTACAGTTGTTTATTTAGCTGGTTTAAGGTTAGAGGTCTAACGTGTTTAATAACTGTAATTGATCAGAAATTGGTGGAAGTCTAAGGCATTAAGTTGGTACTTGTTTTTTTGTTGTTTATTTTATGTTACATCAGACTTTGTTATTAAACAATCAAATCTGAACTCAGTGAAAGTATTGATAGAGTAATTGGTGTAGAAGCCAGTAGATTTTTTTGTCTAAGATAGTACTTTGGAATATCTACATTTAATTGTTTTCAAGTTGATGATAGTATTCTTGGTTTGGACAGTTGATAGCAATTTGATTTACTGCAGATACCTGTTTTAATAGTATCCTCAGTGACATAAGCAAATGAAGCCTGAAAGCCATCTGAACCTAGGAACATGGACCAGACTTGTTGCTCATCATGCTTTTGTGTGCTTTTGTGATTGATTTAGAACTGTTTTGTTGTGGAACTGCTCAGCTTTTAATACAAAATAAGCTTTGAACTAGGGAGCTTTTTTAAAATAAATTGAAACTTTAGGAAATCTTTAAAGAAATACTTTAGGTTTCTAGATTGTTTCCTTCTTTTAACCCATAAATTTTGAGTGAATTTAGTAGTGATAATGATGATTTCAGTGATTCCTTGATATTTAGTGAAGTTCCCAAGAAGTTGTTGTGTGTTATAGGATAGTGAGCCATTCTAACATGATAAATGTTTTGGATATATTTAGGTATTTATGTAGAATAAAAAATACACATTGCCTGTATTGGCAAAATACACATGGCTTAATCTTGCTTATTTACTTTTCAAGTGTTTTCTTAAAATAAGCAATGAAAAATTCATTTTGAATGCAAATGCAGAAAGGGCACTTTCTGCTATTCATTGATTTCAGGTGAAGCAAATATATCATGGCCAGCGAGTCTAAGACTTAATTATCTAGGTTCTGATTTAACAACTTGTATATATTTTAATTATCTTTTTTTAAAGCTTATAAACTAACATTCCAAACATTGGCATACTGCTTTAGGTGTCAGTGTTGTATCTATGTTTCATTTACATGGGAAACTGCTTCATTTACATTTCTAATTAATTAATCTAATTTAAATATTCTCTGAAAATTCTGCAACAAATCTGGTTATGGAAGCTTAAAATTTGGCATGCAGGTTCTTTTTTTTTTAACAGGATGTAAGTATATTTCTGTGCGTGTTACAATTTTACAAACAAATCAGTTGTACACGTTATTAACTTTAGCTCTTTTTTCCCTTGCAACCGACTATACAGCGACCAGCTACATTTACCAAAGCCTGGGTGATGTGGAGTGGTTCATAGAGATGAAGCTGTCGTCATGGCAACAGTGAGTGACGTATGGAAAATCCCCAAGGAGAAGCCAGTGTTCTCAGAATAGGTCACTGGAACCGGGGACTGACAGGTTGGCCATTGGTGAACAATTCGGAAGAACTCCTGTATCTTGGGTTAAGCTTTTATCTTTGCTGTCCAGGTTTTTGGAAACTAGTAAAATGTGTGTGTATATGTGTGAATTTTAACTACAAATCTTATCTGTGTTGTGCTGAATAACTTTATTTCATAATAATTTATTCTGCTGAATTTGAGGATTCAAAGTGAATATTTCACCTTTACAACAGTGTTTCTCTGTGTAATTGACTACTCAGTGTGTAGCTTTTTATTGAATATTTTTCTACAGATTGTTTTAAAACAAGTATTTTCCTATATGAAAAACAAATCAATTGAATATGTAAATTAATCTTTAAGTATAATTAGCATAATTTTTCAGTGATACTAGAAAATGTGTACTTTGTTTCATTTGAAATAAGATTCTTGTTGAGTTTGGAAGAATAAAAGCAGGTGGATTTGTAAAGTAAAAGTAAATGTGCATGCTTAGCAATTTAAAAAATACATATCTTGCTTGTGAAGTTCCAGTTACATCACTTTGAGGTATTAAAGTATTGCATGAGCACCTTTGCAGGTGCTGTTATAATAGATAATATGAATGGTTTAATTTGCAGAATAAAATATGGATCTGTTAGATAATTTCAATATTTGCATTTACTCTGACAAGTGTAGTGAGGAATTCAGTGAAAATAAAGAAAATGTATGTATTGGAAGTTCCACGTTTTTTAAAATTAAACCAGTACTATTCCAAAGAAGATATTTCTGATTTAAGAATGTGACTTTCCTGAAATTTATAGCATATGGATTCTTCCACTTTCTTTCCTGTGCTTTATCAACAATATGCAGAATGGGACATAAAGGTTAAGATGCGAGAAGCCAAAATCATAGAGATGCTTATTCAGTATACATGTATATAGGTATTTCTTAGCAGGGAGAAATATAAAACAGATATTCAGACTTATATCAGGAATGAGAGACAATGTGACTTGATAACAGACAAATAGATGACAAAGCTAAGTATCTGTCTTTATATATTTTGGTCCTAAATGCACCTCACTGACCTTAGGATTTATTTCTGTAAATCATAAATACAAACAAAACCCTGGTGGTGCACTTTTGCAGATAAACTCCATAGCGTGGAGTTCAATCCAGACAGAGCTTCAAGGTTGGCTCAGTCTTCTAACATCAGTAAAATGAGGACCCAAATTGTTGGGGGCAATATGCTAATAATATTTCTAGACTGTAAACTGCCCAGAGACTGATGTAAAGGGCTATGGGCCAGTATATAAGACTAAATTCTATTGCTACATATCCAGCTGTAATTGTAAGCAGTCACAAAATTCTTATCTGACCACTCAAGCACAGCACAGTCTCTTTATGGGAGACAGTTGATATAAAAATTTGATTAAAGAGTGTTTTTCTTAAGAGTCAGATACGCAACAAAATGTGCCTTTGGGCATGTACGTGTGTGTATGTATACACAGTCACATGCAATTTTAAAATTAAATATGGCACATAAATTTAGATTGAGATACTGAGTTGTTAATTTGATCCCTAGTTGTGTGTTCAGGACAATATTTCAAATTGTAATGCTGTAGAGTTTTATACAGATAATTAGATACTTAAGAGACTTGCAGACTGTGTCATTTGTATTAATCCAGCTTTACAGTTTGCTTCCAGTAGAAATGTATTTCATTTAACTTCTAATTTGGCTAAAGGTATTACGGTTGGGTGCCTCACTTTTATTCCAATGCAGGAATAATATTGGAAGCAGTGGAGCAATAGTTTCATTTCAGATATCCTTCTAAAGAGTGCTTTAACTGTCATTATTCAACTAACATATTTCTCAGATGTAAAAATTACCTTTTATACGCTGGTGAATTAATCTATTCTAGAGAAAGGAAATATAAAAAATTAAAATTTCTGTTAAAATTTCTTGGTAGTATAGTATTAAATAAATTATTGAAATACATTTCATATCCAAGTAGCTAATACCCAATGTACAAATTTGTCCAAAAACTCTAGAATAGTGTATTTCCCTCTATGCCATATAAGGGTATTCAGTTTGGCATGTTTTAAAGGATGAGTGAACATCCTGGAGTTGTTCAATTGTTGCACACTAATTTTGTACTCCTTATCAGAACTTTGTCATAACAATTACAAACTGCTTATTTTATAAGTGAAATTTGCTTATGAATTTTGCTTAAGGAATATATGACCAATTGCCAAATGCTAAATAAATACAGACATTAAATCTTATTACAGATAAGCTTGTTGGGGAAAGCTTTATTGTTTGCCTTAAAAACAAGATGCATAATTTTAGGTCAAAATGCAGTTTGAAATTTAATTGATATTATTAAAACGCATGTTTGTATAAGAAGCGGTTTAATAAAATTGGGAAAATACATGCATTTTCAGGAGTTAAATATCTTATTAAGTATAAAATTGAAAATCATATTTGCCTGCTTATACCTTAAAAAATAATAATGTGAAGCTGGAGAAAGATTTTGCTAAAAAATTTCTAGGACAAAGAACTACAGGCACCATAATATGTAATTTACCTGTTTAAGTTGCACACCAACAAGCTAATTGGAACATCATAGAGACATATACTTCTCCATATTTTTTTATTTCTCAGATGTCTTGTGGCTCTAAACTATCTTGAATGGGATTTGAATCAAACTATTTATTGGAATATAATCTGATAAAATGTCATTTGGCTGTACATAACTAATTAAAGCAGGAATATGATTTGCTTTTCTCTCTGTCAAATTAAAAATGGGTAACATTCAGAATATGTATTAACATCTTAAATGTCTATAACAAAGGTAAGAGGTTGACACATTTTCTGAGTCTATGGTGCTTATTTTTTTGCAGTCCAGTGGAGAAAATATATTTTCCCCAAGCTTTTTGTTGAATATGAAATGTTCTAGAATTCAGAGTAAAGCAGAATGCCTAACGTTCTAAGGTGTGAAAGTACATATCCGTATCCAGTGAAGCTGACCGTCTAAATGTCAAATAGGGAAACATTGAGAAAAAATGTAGTAATATGCAAGGCTGCATAATAAGCTAATAAGCATTTTGTCTTGTGCATTATATACAATATAATTGTATATTATAGGGAGAGGGGGCGGTATATAAATCTAATTAATAAATAAAAATAAAGATATACTTTAATGCTTGAATGGCTATATTTGTATGTGGACAACTTAAATATTTCTCTTCTGTTCATTAATTTATTTCTTTAATTTGTTAAAAAGTGAGAATTATCCAAAATCATAGACTGTCCTCAAAATGTAGAAATACAGAAATTAATATGATTTCTTATCATTTCTTTTTAAACTTAAGAAATGTATTTTTAAATTCAATTCCTACATAATGGAAGAAATTGTGTGTATGTCTCTGTCTTTGTATAGATACATATAGAGACATGCACATATGTCCTTACTATGAATATGCAAGGAAAATATTACAGACTTTCATTTACTTACCCATGCATAACAGATTTATTTTACAGAGTTGAAACTGGTGGCTGAAATTTAAATGTTGTATATACCAGTAAGTTCCTTTTCAGATAATGAAAACTTTCCCTGAGAAACTCCTGGGACTCTTTTGTCTTGTAGCTCAACTGTTTGTTTAATGAAGTATCTTTCAAATGTCTCATTTCAAATATTGACAGGTAAATTAAAATTTAGGTAATGATTTGTAGTTAACTTGGACAGCACAAGATTAAAGCTTAAACTTGTTTGCAGGAGCTCAAAAATCTGGTTTCTGTTGCCATTAGTTGGTTGGAAAGGGAAAACAGAGAAGCTGCTGTCTTCGATATAGAAAAGCGTTTTGACTCTATCTCTTACAAACTGTAGGACTCCAAGCCCATTGATACTTGATCAGAACTACATAAACACCAAAAATCAAGTAATCAAAGCAGAAAGGAGGGTGCTGAAGGAATTGGGATTTTGTGTTCATGTCAAGCATCCACATAAGGTGAGTCTTCTAAAATGTTTACTTTCCAGTATTAAACAAAACTATATATTTTCATAATGATGGAGAAGGTAAAGATTTTTTTTGAATTTGCACTACTAAAGCATAAGTATAAATGCTTTCTTCAAAAAAGATAACATTTATAACCAGTATAAAGGTTGGTTTTGATTTTTCAGAAGCTGCTAGAAAACTTTAATTATGATTGATTTATGCTCATAGTGAGCATAAAATATGTTTAAATAACTGATTTAATACATGTTCCTTATTTGTTTTTCCTCCTTTCAGATCATTGTTATGTACTTACAAGTCTTAGAATGTGAACGTAATCAAACTCTCGTCCAGACAGCCTGGTAAGTTATTTCCTTCTTGTTTTATCTTTCTTAGCCAGAAAAATAGTAGCAGAAAAAAAACAAGCTTGATGTCCCAAATACCAAGTAATGAACTGTAAGTTAAAAAAAAACCAAAAACCAAACCAAAATCTTGTGGAGTGTGCTGCTGCTTGTTTTCTGCTTACTATTTTCATGGCTTTCATAATGCATTTCCTTGGAGAACTCAATTTAACTTTTTTCTTTTTTCTACTCTTTAATTAAAGGGTAGTCCCTGATGGTAAGTCATAGAACTCTGCCCTCTGCACCACAGCTCATGATCTGAGGATGGCCTGATTGGCTGCCTCTCTCTCCAGTCAATCCAGTGCAAGCTCTCAGCCGAGATTTACTGAAGTGGTCCATATCCAGCGGGCAGCATCTTCTAGTTCTGTCGGGGTGTCAAAAGGATTTGTATATTTGATTCTAGAACTACCTATTCAATATACATAATCATGAAATGTATACTTGTTGTCCTAGTTAATGTGCTTATGACATTACCTATTGAGGTAAATCATATAAGCTTTAATTCTATCCTCCAAATATCTATTTATTTTTTTGGGGGGGCAGTTGCCTAACTGGGGGATAATTTTCCTCTATGCATGCCAAAAGCTAGCACATGTCTCATTTATAGACATTGATGAGTGAAGCTTTCCATGCAGAAAATTCACAATAGGGCTGTTCGCATGTTTGGAAGTTACCTGCTAGGTTTGGAAAAATACATCATTACTTAGTTCTAGATTAGCAGTGACTATATTGCATTGTAAGAAATGTTTGAATTGTTAGCCTGCAATTTTATATTGTACCTATAGAAATATGTGTACAGCTGTCATTCACATCTATTTCTGGCCTCACAGGTAGTCTAAAAGTAATTGTAAATATTTTAATTATTTTTTAAAATACAGAATGCTAAATCAAATCTGGTTGATATTCAAAGGAGACTAAAACGTATGCTTATATCAATTCCTTTCAATATAATGGGATGTAAATTATTTTTGTAGTACAAGTTTAATTCTGATGGCTACAAATTTGCTGTAGATCGTGTTGATCTGTATGAAATTAACAGTAACAATACAATGATTTTTAAAAACAAATTGGCCACATGAATTAATATTTTTGGAGCTAAAGTTTAGTTGATGGACACTTCCAAGAATACTAAAAAAATACATAAAGTTTTGTTAAGCCTTTTGTATTGAGGTGCACCACATTATAATAGTAAAGACTGAACTCAAAACTCAGCTTGTACTTTCATGGGGTTCTAGAGAGATAAAAAGAGCCTGTGTGTTACAGTGGTCCAGGGGCATTTGAGGCATTTTGTCTTTATGGCAGATTCTTTGACAAATGGGAACCTAAATTACTGAAATGAAAAAATAATAAAGTAGATTGAGTCTCCAACTTTTTGTGCTTGATTTCATGGTATCTCTTAAACAGGAAACACATAGAGATCTATATTTTTCAGGAATTACATGAATGACACTCTTCGAACCAATGTATTTGTTCGATTTCAACCAGAAACAATAGCTTGTGCTTGCATTTATCTTGCTGCTAGAGCTCTTCAAGTAAGTATTTGTCTTTCTCCTCTGCTCATAGTTTTTGTATATTTTTAATTTTTCATACTGATTCTATGAATCATAATGTGGAGATTAACAGATTGGAATCCAATCTCAAAGGAATTAGAATCCAATATATATGAGGGTGCCCTTGAAATGTGTCTAGAAGCTTCAGTTGGTTCAAAATAGTGCAATCTGCATGATTATGTGTAAATCTAGATTTGTATATGTGTCACTTCTCTTTTTGGAGCTGCATTGGTTACTGATTTGCTCCCCAGTTCAATTTAAGGCACTAGTTACTGCCTTTAAAGCACTATATGGCTTGGGGCCAGTTACTTGAAGGACTATTTTTTCCCAGTTACATCACCCAACTATCAGATTAGCAAAGGTGGGTGTTTTATGGATCTCCTCCATCAAGGAAATCCTCCTAGAGATCAGAAAGAAGGGCTTTTTCTGCGGAAACACTCTCCCTATCACCCTAGCAGAGATAAAACTGGCCTCCATCTTGATACTCTTCTGAAAGGCTCTGAAGACATAATTTTGCCAGTGGGCCTGGGGATTCTAGGTTGATATGGAGTCCATCATATGGCTTGTTTAAATGTTATTGAATGTATGGGTGTATTGAATTTTGTATTTGGAGTTATATTCCTATAAACCACTCAGAGTCACCATGACTTAAGTTGGGAGGCCAGATAAATTTATTTAACAAAATTAAAAAATAAATAAAAGATTTATTTTATTTATGAAAAGATTACCTGAAATTTTCAGTATGACTTACCTGGAAGTTAAAGTCAACAGGAGATACCTTTCTAAAGGACCTACATTTTGAGAAGTTATGTTGGGTCCTTTCAGACTCTAGATCTGTATAATGTACTATTGGAAAAAATAGATTTGTAACCTTTTTGATAACATTTTGTCTTCTAGATTCCTTTACCTAACCGTCCTCATTGGTTTTTGCTTTTTGGAACCACTGAAGACGACATTCAGGAGATATGTTTAACAACACTTAAGCTTTACACTAGAAAGAAGGTAATGTTCTCTCTATATACATAAATGTCATTACAAACATTACAGCATAGCCATTTCCCTTAATGTATATATTCCAGTTGATTTATACCCCATCACAATCCCACAGGAGTTTTGGTAGTTCCAGTCAGCATGCATGGAGACTTGGGGATAATTTCAAGTAAAGTAAAGTAGTAATAATGAATCTACTAATGTAGAAAAAACTTTGTAGTTTTTTTTTTAATTAATTATGTTGAAAAGCTTTATACTGAAACAAAGTAAAAATGTACTAAATCACCTGGAGAAGAAGAAAAACCAACAACAAAAAATAATTATTATTTAAGAAACAGGAACAAAATTAACACAAGATATGTTATGATATGAATTATATCTAGTCCATACGGAATCATATTGTCCAGCCTTACCTGTCTTTAGGACACATATGATTCAAAAGCTGGGAGTTGACAGATGTTGTTAAGCCAACAATTAGAATCTAGAACATATAAATTCTTCCATGAGTATATGGTCATTTTTTTCGCGACAGATCAAGCTAGAGATATCTGAAGGTCTTTATAGATTAAAATATTTAAAATTTGGGAAATATAATTTAATAAAATCTTACCAATTTGAACTCTTAGTTGCCATCAAAGAACTATGGTCACCATAGTAACAATATCTAACTAATAATGAGTTGAAGGGGACATGGTGGCTCAGTGGCCAAGACACTGAGCTTGTTGATCAGAAAGTTCGGCAGTTCAAATCCCTAGCACCACATAACAGTCATCTCCCATTATTGGCCCAGCTTCTGCCAATCTAGCAGTTCAAAAGCATGTAAAAATGCAAGTAGAAAAATAGGGACCACCTTGGTGGGAAGTAACAGTATTCCATGCGCCTTTGGCATTTAGTCATGCCAGCCACATGACCATGGAATCGTCATCAGACAGTGCTGGCTCTTCTGCTTAGAAACAGATGAACACCGCACTTAGAGTTGGGAATGACTAGCACGTATGTGTGAGGGGAACCTTTACCTTAATAATGAGTTATAAGTGGACATCCCTATGACATCTGTCGAACCTTCACATTTGTTCCATCTCCAACACAGAAAGAGTGACAATATTTTTAATGTCAGGTGCATCGTGTGGTCAGCTTCTTTTCTTTCTCTGTCATCTAACTTAAGCTAACTTTTTATATTGTTTGCTGATTTATGGATCATTTTAATTCACAAATGTGTTTGTGTACCTGAGAACATCTTCTGACTCTGTAGAAGCCATTTATTTTTAAAAATTCAACCACCTAAATTTCACTGTTAGAAGGGAATGTTAAAGTGCCACAAGCTGATCTATGTATCCATTTTGGTATGAACTGACTTTTGGACTCATTATGTTTTACAGCCTAATTATGAATTGCTTGATAAGGAAGTAGAAAAAAGAAAAATGGCTCTACAGGAAGCTAAATTAAAAGCCAAAGGATTAAATCCAGATGGAACTCCAGCTCTTTCAACATTGGGGGGCTTTTCACCTGCTTCCAAACCCTGTAAGTTTTATTTACTAGTGATTGCCATTTTGACTATTTCAGCCACAATCCGCTCCAGAGTTTATGCTTTTTAATTATATATCTCTTCAAAAGCTATTGCAATGATCAAGCAAAATGATGTAATCAGCTTTTGTCACAGTACCTAATTTGGTAGTTTAGTACCTATGTTCTGAAACCTATTGAATATGATAATAGGACTCACTAAGTCTCTGAATCCTTGCTCTCCAAATGTTGCAGCCATTATACTTAACAAAGGTATGCACAGTTTTTTAAAAAAAACTTTAAGCACTGTTATGTTTCAAACTCAACAGGTGCATTGTGTTCTGGAGGCTCTACCATCCATTCTATAATATTAGCCTATCCCTCATCAATAGATCTCAGCATAGCCTACCATACCAGTCTACCAGGCCCTCCGATTTTCTTGTTCAGTTTTGCAGCACATAATTCACCATCTTCCCTGGTGGTCTGTTCAGTTGTCCTCCTTCCCAGCTGCCTCTTAGCTGTTTTGTTATATCCTTGACCCCTTTTTTCTTGTTCTGTCTTATTCTGTATCTGGGTCAAGCATGCATGGTTTGAAATTGTTCAGGCATGAATTATTTGTCATATTCCTAATGTTTAGCAACTCCTTTATGAATGGCCAGCTTGGGGAATGCATATCACAAGTTGTCTAATAATGTAAGCATTTTGGAAAGCATGGACATGGAGAAAAAATCTGCCAAATGGTCCTTAGAATAGTGCTTACTTAAAAGTTTGTGAATCCTTTTGAACTTTCAATTTTTCTGCTTAAATGAAACCTAAATTATGACGTCTGCTCTGCACAAGTGTTAAAACAAGATGAAGTGAACTCAAATAAATGAGCTAAAAACATACTTGAAAATGATCCATATTTGTTTCTGGCAAAATTATGTGAATCTTCTGCTATCAGTAACTGCTGTGGCAGGGGAGCCCTTGATCAGCGGTAACTGCAACTAAATATTTTTTATTACAAATTGGCTTGCAGGAATTTTATCTAATCTTCCTTACAGAACAGCATCAATTCAGGGACATTGGTGGGCTTCCTCACTTGAGCAGTCCACTTCTAATTCTTCACATATTTCTATAGGATTAAAGTCAGAGCTTTGATTTGGCCATTCTAAAACATTAACTTTCTTCTGCTTTAACCATTCTTCAGTCATGTGCTTTCACCATGTTTCCCAGATGGGATAAGGTTCTTAAGCTGGAATGTGATTTTTGCCATGAAACAATGCTTTTCATTCAAGACAAAGTTCTGTTTTGGGCTCACCCCTCCATAAAACATTTTTTTCAGTAGCAGTTTCCATGTTCACAAATTGTAAATGGCCAGTAGTATTTATTTTTTGGAGAAATTCCTTCTTAACATCCCTGCCATGCACATCATTATTATTCAGAGTTCTCCTAATGTTTGTCTCATGAACATTGACATTTGCCAATTCAAGAGAGGCCTTTAGATATTAGTTTAGAATTCTTTTGAGATCTCCTGGAGTATTACATGCCTTGCTTTTGTTGTGATCTTGTGATCCACTCCTGGGAAATTTAACAGTGGTTTTGCATTTGAAGACTATCTGCCTCACACTGGATTGCCATCTGAACTAAATAGCTTGATAACCTGTTCAAGCCATTTTACACTCCCATGTACCCGTGTTGTGATAATCAGACTTCAATATTGAATACTAAGAATTCTGTTCTTTAAATAGGGTAGGACATCTTGCATTCATACTTGATTCATTCCGTTGATTGAAACATCTGGCTCTAATTTCTGCTTCAAATGGACTGATAACCCTAGAGGTTCATGTACTTTTGTCACACACACACACACACACACACACACACACACACACAGAGGGGCAAAAAGGTATTTGGTCAGCCACCAATTG
>JANHFJ010009704.1:239668-254378 GCA_032468195.1 Cerberus rynchops
GTCAAGAGGCCCAGAACAGAGACAATATGTACAGAATCATACAATAGAAAATCAAATTTGTAGTGGTTGACTCTTCAGTTTTAGGATATTACAGATCCTTATTCCATCCCTATACTCTCCAACAATATGGAAGAAGTCTTAACCTTCTATGACATCTTTTACTTTCAGCCTAATCTGTCAAAATAGTCTTCAATTTTGTGCATCTAGAATATTAGTCATCCTGTCAATTTTTTGTCAGCTGCCAATCTGATCATCATTCTCTCCACCTCATTAGTTGATCCTGTTAAGGCAAAGTAGCTCTTCCTTTCTGCTATGTCTACCCTCTGAAGGAGAAAACTGTCAGCAAACCAGTACAGGAATTCCTCAGAAAGACCAGGTTTGGCAAATTAAATTTGGGGGGAGGGGGAGGGAAGTTGGGGTAATTAAGCTTCCTTATAATAACTAATTTGCTTCTCTTTGAAATGTTGTATTCATTTATTTATTGTAACTCCAAACTCAGATTCTCTCAACATCACCATATGGACGTTTTTAAGCATAGCGTATTGCTCCTTTCCCTATTGCTTCCATTTGGGAGCACATTGTATCCTTCAGTTGTTCTGTTGCAATTAGGAAAATCATCCCACTTGGTCTGTCATACCTGTGAAATAGTATTTGTCTTTGTACACAAGAGTCTTTATTTTCTTGATTGGGAGCCACCTAGAGTTCAGTATAAGATGGGTGGCTATATAAATGCTTTAAATAAATATATACTGTACATACATAAATATTCTTTTGCATTAGAATATAACCTTGTTGATGCTTGAAAATGCCATCATAATCCACCCAATCACTTTTTTCAAGATATCCTTTTAAAGAGTCAACAGTTTTCCAAAGTTTTCACTGAGTGGTTTAAAAGGCCCTAGTTATTGATTGGTTGGTCATTTCTTTAGATCAATACTTTTCCTCCAAGAGGAGTGTACATATCAACTTCTCCTTCAATTTTTCTCTCAGGAAAATATAACAAAGTAATTCCCCTGGACTGTTTGCATTCACTCTTGCTAGCTTTCTCTTTGTACAGGAAGCAATAATAGCATTTTTTAAATCATCAGGCACAGTTGCAGCCTTCACACTTATTAAACAAACCACATAGCCACTCCTTACACCAACCATTTAACATTTGTCTAATTATGCAATCTACAGTTGTAGCCCAACCATTTTTCTAAATTCTCATAGTTTTTGATATTTTCTTTTCATCATTTTTATAATAGCTGCCAGCACCTGGAGATAAAAGTCATTACCCTAGATTGTATCAGTTATATGGTTTAGAAAGAGCAGTGGGTTCTACGCTGGAGAATAGATAAACTATGAAGAACAAAATAGCACATCTTCATCCCTTTAGACAATTTATGATCTTGATACTAAATTGTCATCAATATTAGGTGATTTATTTCCATATAGCCTGCTTATGACATATGTAATTTGCTTTGCTTCATATACATTTACTGCTTTTTAAGAGAAAAAAAAACCCAGTGGCTTTTCTTCATGCTGCATTATTTTGCAATCTATATATCAGCTGGGTTTTTGCCTAAAACAATAACAAAAAAAACAGCACTTCATGAATTGTATACATTGGAAGTTAGCAGTTAAGGAAACAATCCTAAATATCAATCTGGCTTATTGGTGGTATGGTTGTTATGCAGTTAACAACCCATTATGTCCAAAGTAACATCTGTGTATTTACTGCAGCCAAGATGAATGGAAGTGGATGGTTTTTGAGGGAGGGGAAGTCCCCACTCCCATCATTAAACTACTGGCATAGTTCAGGGGTGTCAAACTCAAGGCCCAGGGGCCGGATCCAGCCCGTGGGGTACTTAGATCTGGGCTGCAGGGCTGCCCTGGAAACAGCAGACCAGCCTGCGGTGCTTCTGCCAGTGACAATGGGCTCCCAAGCTTCATTTTCGACTGCCATGGTCCACTGCAACCCTGTGCCAGCGAAAACGGAGCTCAGGAGCCCATTTTCACTGTCAGAGCACTTGGGCCACCACAGGCATCCCTGACATGAGTGACGTCAAGCTGGCCACGCCCATCCTGGCTCCCCAAGGTCAAACACAACCCTGATGCGGCCCTCAATGAAATCAAGTTTGACACCCCTGGCATAGTTTGTGAACCTGATCCAGAAAACCTAGAGGTTACACCCCATTCCTGATGCAAATATGTAATGATTTTAGGCCCTCTTCTGTACCCAAATACTATGGCTGAAAGTAATCCCTGGGAAAGGTATATTCCCATACAGCTTCATGCAGGAATATCATTGGCTGCTGGTGCAAACATCTCACTCTAGCTGAGACACTTTTGCACTTTTTCTGCCATAGCTGGCTTCTCTCTGCAAGCCTCAATACAGGCAAGGGTTTTAGAAGAAAACTGGCGATTTTACAAACAATTCAGCAAAGTTTTTATTAAGATATTAACAATGGAGACAAGTGAATTAAAATACCATTGCAAAATAGAATCTGTGTATGTTCAGGTAAGTCTGTGTCTAGGGGATGGGGAAAGGGAGGAAAGGAACAAAATCACTTAATTTGTTTTACTCCATATACACATGATGCATACTACATATTAATTTACATTGAGCTGGGTGTGTTTCTGAATAATAGCAGTTCCCATTGCAGGTAGAGGCTTCCATAATCATATGTAGCTAGGCAGGCAATCACAAGAAAATTTCTAGCTTAGTCTTGATGACATCCTATTTTTTAATGAGGTATTACAAAGTTAGACTGAGATGTTTCTCTATGAAATTTACTTTGCTAGATTAAGGAAGGAAGATATATGAGCTGGATCTTGCAGCCTGCAGTAGCAAGCCAGAAAACCACTATACTGAAGTCACCACCATTTTCTGATTGAAATGAGGAATCATGATTGCATAATAACATACAAACTTTTTAGTAAGCAAAGCATGGCCTTATAGCTTAATAGCATGCTGTCAACATGAAAAATGTTCATCCCTAAAAATATGTTTATTCCCGGAAATGTATTTTTTTGTAACATTACCTCCCAAAGGCTCACTTTAAGAAATTTAGGTAATATGCCAAAGTTGTTGATCCTGGGTAACAATTCTTTTCTCATCATAGTTGACTCATTTGTCTTTTGATAACTGCTGAGATCCTTCTCCTGGATTCATCTAGAGATGTTCTCCTTTGAGGTGACTGCAATGTAGGTATAGCAGGCAAGCTAACACTGAAGCTGTTTTGGTTCCTACCACAGACTACTGCTTTAGTGGTCCTTGAAATCTCAGATGTTATTCCTTTTGAGGCCTTTGGGCGCCTTTGACTGTTGATCAAAGTGGAGGAGGAAGTTGAACTGCCCTGACCGAGGGAACACTGTGTCAAGGGAAAGTTTCCACCAAGTTTTTTTAGTTCCATGACTTGTTCTTTAGCTTGAACCAAAGCCTCAGTAAGCTCATAGCGTTCCTCACACTCCCTGCGTACAGTGTCCTGGAGAAGGGCATTCTATGAGAATAAAGAAAGACATATTTCATAAAACATTATTGAGATGACAACAAAAGATATATAAATATTGGGTGTTTCTTAGCATCTCAAAAACATAGTGTACTCAGAACAGCGTGTGCAGACAACATATTGTGTACTGAAATCTTACAGCCATACCACAGATAATCAGCATATCCATGTGACAATTATTCTTATTAGCTACTGTGTTTTTCATCATGGGTGTGGTAAAAAAAAATATCGTGTCTGACATCTAAAGTGTTACTATATTTTAGATATATTAAGCAGCTTTAAAAGTATAATTATAATACCATCGTTTTATATCATAGCAGAAATCAATTTGCAATTTCGCAATGCTCATCCACACAGTTCTTTAGCTATAAAGATAAAATGCTTTATTCACAATTACAATGACATAAGAATGGAAGATCTGTATCACACTAAAGCACATATAAATGTTATCTTTATGTTTACAAAGAGAAACGCCCATTAAAACAAAGTAATTGAAGTAAGTCACTTCCAGCTGAATAAGCCACTTGACATTCTTCTTTAAATGAACAATGTGCAGCATGAAGGAATAATTCTTTTTTCTTGAAAAAAGGTTCATTTCATTGGATGATCTAATTTTGGTTTCCTTTTCTATGTTTCTATTCCAATCTCTTCTAAGACTGTGCTGCTTTTTAAAATTTCATTAACATACCTACAATTTGCCTCTCAAATTGCCTGTTTTATTTTCAACAGTTTTCCTCAAGAAAGTATTTTCCAACCTGATTCTTGCCAGATTGCTGGATTTCCATTCCTAATGCCATGTCAGATGGAAATTATTGCAATGAAAGTCTAATGTGTGTAGAAGGCATCAGTTTGGGAAATTGGATTAAGTGAAAAAGTGAAATTGTTATAGGAAATGATTCATAATTTCATTCATAGAATATTTTTCTTGCACTCACGGTACAAAACTCAACAGAAATCATACTTTGCTTTATCTTACTAAAACAACACCTTGCTTGCTTCCCAGGAAAACCACAGTGATATGAAATGTCTTTAGCACTGTGCTTGCTTCAAACCTTAGAATGGAAAATTGGAAAGGTAAATCAATGCATCCTCATGGTAGCAGGCCTTCAGGGCAGAAGCCCAGTCCAAATTTTAATATACCTACTAAAACTATTAAATCTGCCACTGAAATCAT
Source organism: Cerberus rynchops (assembly GCA_032468195.1). Classification (NCBI taxonomy): domain Eukaryota; kingdom Metazoa; phylum Chordata; class Lepidosauria; order Squamata; family Homalopsidae; genus Cerberus; species Cerberus rynchops. Next base: position 244,337 of record JANHFJ010009704.1, read on the forward strand.
ATAATTAAAAGATCAAATTTACCTATACACACTATTAGTGAAGAACTTTAAAGGATTTAAATGCTCTTGCATTTTAGAATGATTTTTAAAAAACTTACCAAGAGCAATTGTGAAGGCTCAAAAATAATGTGAACCCGATTTGACTAATGATTAATGATTAATCCAAAAGAAACCTTAAGTAATACATGACATCATTTCTTTTTTTAAATCAAAGTAAAGGAAGAAAAGGAAGTTATATCCAATATAAAGGGGAATGTAGTTTAGAGGGGTATATAAATTGACTATACGTAGCCAATATAAAGATTACAAAATAAATATATCATTGACAGATAAAAACTGAACTACATCCAGTGACAGAAAATAAAACAATGTCCATATTTCAATTGTTTCTATCCATCTATATGCACAGCTTACTGTCAAAAAGATATAATAAGGCATGATTTCTATGACAAATGCATCTATTTTAAGATGCAATTCAATGATTTAGGAAATAATATTCCAGAGGCAGATTACTAATTAGATTTTTCTTTCCCAATTTTTGAATCAGAGAGATATATCATGAGAAGTCTAGAATTAAATTTGCTTTCCCTCTTTCTTTCCATCCCCAATGTCAAAAATGCCTGAGGGCTTAGCCAGGGTTGGGTGACTATAGTATAATTCCCAATGTACCAAAAATTTGGACCAGATTTCCAGAAATTCTGAATGTATTTCCTTCTACTGAAAGGAATTCAACATAACAGTTAAAAAACAAATCAACAAAGCCAGGAGACTGTTCTCATTCTATCCTGTCAGTTTTCAGACAGCAGTGTTCTAGAAATATGTTATGGCTCCAAGGTTGGACTTTTGCTATTGAAGAACAGGATTGTTTTGCCCACAACAGAATTTTCAATGAAGAAGCAACTATTAAGAATTTTTTTAATGGACAGAAAAAAATAACACAAACAAACAAAGGGACAAGTACATGCATTAATTTTTAATAATTTAACCACTCAAATGCAAATAGTCCGTGCACTTTTTTCCATTAAAAAAATAGGTTTCGCTTCCTCTTTTACATCTTTAAAGAAGTTACATTCTTATATTTTTTCATTTGATTTTTTTTTCTTTAAGCTCTTTTGACTTCATTTCTCAAATGCCTTTTGGCTAAATTTAAATTACTAAATTACTATTCAATCCAGTTCTCTATTTTTTCAGTTTTTCCCATTTGTCTTCATGCTCACTATAGGGTAAGTTATGAATGAATTCTTTGGAAATTTTACATACTTTAAAGTTTATTTCAAATTAACATGACGAGAAAGGTATTTTTCACAGCACTGTATTTGCACTGAGTATGGGGATCCAACTTCTGAAAAAATAGATATTCTATTATATTACATAAGCAACTTGACAGGAGTGCCATTGTGTGTGCTCTGCCTATTCCTAACTTTATATTCGATCAATTGCCTGTCTGTATGAAATATGTGGCCCATAAGGTTCTTTTTCCCAGAAGAATTCCCATTTATGGAGAAGAGAATAGGGAGAAAATCCTACATATACAATATATATTTACAGCAAATGGGTTCTATACAGAGAAATTAATTTATCATAATTCTCTCTACCATGCATTGACGAGAATAGCTTGCTTTAGATTTAATAATCTTAGATATAGAATACGGTTAGCAGGCACTAAACCATGTTTGATATCCTTGTTTGTAATGGGAAAGAGAGAATAATTGAAATGGTATTTGGACTTAAATTTTCATTCCTTGTCCAAATATCCACCATTTGTTAGGTTAAGATTTTTGTATCTCAGACAAACCAAAATATAAAAATGGATATCATATAATGAACCAGGTCTGACCTTTGGCTGAGTTCATACCTCCTCTTGAACTTGATTCATTGTCTGAATCAATTGTTTTTGTTCCTCAGTTAGTTTTTCCAGTTCACAGGTCTTCTTTTTTATTTCTTCTTTCATGTCTTCTGTCACTGAATTATGAATGCTCTGTTCTTCCTTCAGCTGGAACTCAAGCTCAGTTATTTGTCTTCTGAGACTTTGCCATTCTTTTTCCCTCTTGTGATCTTTCTCATTAACCTTCCTCTCCGCTTCACAGAGTTTCTTTTCAAGTGTCTCCATTTCAACCTTCAGTTTATTAGTAGCATTACATATCAGTAGAGGTATCTGAAAACAAATTGGACGTTCAATTCTTGTCAAAGAATTTTGGCAAACATACATTGGTTAAGTAGATTTAAATAGGTTTAGTGAATAGTGATTTTGGAAAAAGAAAGATAAGGAAACATCACTCCATTCCATGTAAGACTTACAAAGAGCTTGTACTTAACATAAAATGAATATTAAAAAGTACTTTAATACCACTTTATAATTCCTTGGTAAGGCCACACTTGGAATACTGCATCCAGTTTTGATCGCCACGGTGTAAAAAAGATGCTGAGACTCTAGAAAGAGTGCAGAGAAGAGCAACAAAGATGATTAGGGGACTGGAAGATAAAACATACAAAGAACGGTGCAGGAACTGGGTATGTCTAGTTTGATGAAAAGAAGGACTGAGGTGACATGATAGCAAGTGTTCCAATATCTCAGGGGCTGCCACAAAGAAGAGAGAGTCAAGCTAGTTTCCAAAGCACCTGAAGGTAGGACAAGAAGCAATGGGTGGAAACTAATCAAGGAGAGAAGCAACCTAGAACTAAGGAGAAATATCCTCACAGTTAGAACAATTAATCAGTGGAACAAATTGCCTCCAGAAGTTGTGAATGCCCCAACACTGGAAGTTTTTAAGAAGAGATTCGATAACCATTTGTCTGAAGTGTGTAGGGTTTCCTGCCTAAGCAGAGGGTTGGACTAGAAGACCTCCAACATCCCTTCCAACTTTGTTATTCTGTTCTATTCTATTTTAGACTCTATAGTAGTGGAATTCTTAGAGGACATAAGATTTGGAGTGATTAAAATGTTAATTATGAATACATAAATGAAATAAATATTATAGAAAATCTCTGTGTTCAAATGAAGAACTGTGTCAATCTTCTTAAACACACAACAAAGAGAAGAACTTGCTTTTATAAATAAGTATCCTGGACAACTCTTAAAGGATTAAAACAAAACTTGACCTATGTTGGGATTTTTAGTATGGAATAAATATAGTCTTTTTTTGTTTGATAGGGTTCTTTAGTCCTACAAAAGATCTCTGAAAGACTCAAGAAATACTAGTAAGGAAAACTCCTTGTAATGTACTAAATAATCAACATCTAAAAAGAAATGGGACCTTTTGTCGTATGACATAAATAGTGAAATTAAATGATTTTTGAGGCTATGTATTAAAAAAAACAGCTTATTTTTAGTTGCTTAAACCTTTGTATGTAGCAGCTCGTCCTGATCTTTCTGATATTTTGCAATTAATTCCTGATGTTTTTGTTTCTCAATATCTAGTTCTATTTTGGCTTCTTCTTTGAGTCTAGCAATCTCTTCTTTGTGACTGGTATGCTCTTTCACTTTATCAGTTTCAACCTAGAAAGCAAACATTTGGAAATCAGTTAAGACTCTGATCAATTTACAAACGCACAATGTTCAATGGACATAGCATACGATGTTATTTGTGGAAATAATGGGACTTAAGTTGGTCAAGACATACAGTCTGATCCTTATATCTACAATTTTGATAAAAATGTATATAAATTACACAAAAGTATACAGTATTTGATTACTAATTACTTGGTACTAATAACAAAGTACATAGTACAGAATTATAAAAACTCATAAAAGCTTTAGAAAAAGAGGATTACCGTCAAAAGTGTTTCATTTCTAATGCATGAAACTTTAACCAATACGTGTTATGTTCAATACAGGAGAATATTTGCAGTGCAGGGTTGAAATGAGGGGTCCTTGGTGCTCTCTGGACTTGATTGTTTTCTTGCAGACATTTCATTATCCAAACTGGGTAACATCATCAGTGCTAGTCAGTAGCACTGTTAAAGTCACTGGCACTGTTGATGTTGCCTAGTTTGGGTAATGACATGTCTGCAAGAAAATAACCAAGCTCAGTGAGCATAAAGGACCCCTCAAATAAGGTGAGGAGCAAACACAGCTGGATAGACAGAAGTAAATGCATTATATCCAGAATCTAAAATTATTTAACAAATCTACTGGTTTTCATTGTGCATGTTCTTCTATCTTGTTCCTTTACTGTAAGAGATTCTAAAACATGATGTGATTCCTGAAATTGAAGCCAAGCTGAAACAATGAACTTTCAGAGTACTTTATTTCACTTTTCCAATGTATCTTAAATTTCTTCAGCCGACATAAAATAATGGTTTCATTAACTGAGCTTTCAAACAAAGTGTCATACTATGGGACATTTTAAAATCTTTGTATGAATCTTTGAACAGTTTAAAGACAGTAACAAATAATGTTGTCCAATGTATATGGTTATTAATCATTTGCTTCTCTTTTTTAATTTTTAGTCCTCACTATACTATTTACAATTTTGTGAAAAAGATGTAATAAAATGATAAAAGTAAATGTAAATACAGTTAAACCATATAACAATTATATTTAAATAATCACTGTCAATAAATATAAAACCTGTATTGCAAAATGACATGGTTCAGTGTACAATTCTAGCAGACACATATACACATGCACACACCTCTATATAGAAAGAGATAAACACCCCTAAAACATAATGTTACTGTTCTACAGTATTACAATATTTACTAATTCACAAGGATAAGGATTTTTAATGATAGTTGAAGTGTGAGTGACAAAAGACAAAATAATTACAGACTTGAATAGCTCTAAAATATTTAGAAAGAGCTTTAAAATATTATGGAAATTAATTATTACAATTCTAAATACTTTCTAGTCATGATGGCTATACAGCTATTAGAACCGTGGTGGCACAGTGGTTAGAATGCAGTATTGCAGGCTTCATCTGCTGACTGCCAGCTGCCTGAAATTTGGCAGTTCGAATCTCACCAGGTTCAAGGTTTACTTGGCCTTCTATATTTCCGAGGTTGGTAAAATGAGGATAAAATGAAGATTATTGGGGGCAATATGCTGACCGCAAACCGGTTAGAGAAGACTGTGAAGCACTGTATAAATCTAAATGGTATTGCTATTAAATACATATAGTATTGCTTAATAATTGCTGATCGGTAGTTGTTAAGTCTTTTTATCCCATAAGCGTTCAGAACCATGGTAAAAAAAATGCTACTTTAGATAACACAATCCATCATAGATGTTACATTCTTTTGTAGATACAGTCAGATCCCATTCAATAATGCTAGTCATCTCCTCAGGATGAGGGCAGAGGGATCAGCTAGAACACAATCTCAGTGACTAGATCTGACCTTATAACTTGGGAAATTGGCATCTATTTAATGACACATTTCTTTCTGCTGCATATTTTCTACCCTGGCCTCATTTTTAAGTACCTTAATCATCAATCATGACATGGGGAGAAAGTGTTTATTAAGCCTTGAACACATAGATCATAAAGGGTCCTAAAGTACTCTCAAAACACTGTCAGCAGTACTGACACAAGTAGAAGCGGATCTCAGAATGAAAGTATTTCCCATTTAACTAACACACATAATCCATGCAATTAATAGCCATAATAACGAGCATTCTGAAAAATGTTTCTCAATTATCTTGTCCATGTTGCTTAGCAACAATTTCTTTCTTCTTTTTTACATAATATGTTTATAATCCAGGGCATTAAACGCCTAAAGTCCACTTTAAGAAACTTAGTTTTGAAAGAGATTTCCCCTTTCCATTTAGGGTACATATTATTTGACACACACCCCTTTTTTTAAAAAAAGAACATTTTATTCCCATTTAGTGGCACAATGACCCAAGAACAAGGCAGCGTCATCTCTTTAGTCTGAGAAGAGCATTTCTGGAGCGCTTGACATTCAGCACATTTTAATAGTTGTCAGCAAATATGTAAGTGCTGTCTCTTATTCCTATTAGTTGGTTACCTATGTTGAATGCCAAGTGGCATAACAGATACCAACTGTGTAAACAGAGCAATTCATGATAAAATTATATCCTGTCTGTGAGAAACTATGCTGAAATGAAAAATTGGGACATCTGAGAACAAGTATTCACAGCCTGAATACTTGGTTTAGTCCAAGCAGAAGTAGAAATACATTTTTAAAGAAGCTAAACCAGGACAAGAAGACAAAAAGTAGGCAAGTACAGCAAGTACAGCTGGCCATATGAACTGATTGTCCTCCTGCCTACCTCTTCAGTGCATCTCCTCCTCTCCCCTCCCCCAATTCCCCTTGCCTTGCAATTGAGGAGGACATAATTGTGATATGGCCAGTTAGGATTAAATAGGAATTTGGTAGAAAACTTTCTAGGGCAGATTGCCTTAGGTGCTAAATATTTCCTGGCTCATCTTCTCAATGTAGGCAGGCTTCTGAGTCTAGATATGCACATGAAACCCACAATAAGATGGCACACTTTTGCTGCTGAGCAACAGCTAAATAGTTTAACTGAAGAAAAGGAAGGGCAGTGATTATGGCACTGGACTAGGATTGGGAAGATGCAAGTTCGAGTTCATTCTCACCCGCTGAAAGTCACTGGATAATTGAACTACTAATTCCACCTCAGTTTAATGCACCTCACAGGGTTGTTTTTGTAGAGATAAAATGAATAAAGATTTCCATAAAAAGCACTTTGAGAAAAGTGGGAAACAGATTAACAGATTAATCTATATTTTAGATAAAATATATGAAAACTAGGAATGCTGATATCTTTATATTATGCAATGAATAAAATGAAACATACTTTATATTGCTTTATATACATTATTGTTGTTTAAAATCAGAATTTTAAAATTTTTAAATGCTTTTAAAAATGTAAATATTCACAGGATTCTGTGAAATAAAATGGAAAGAAGGAAGGAAACTGTGTTACAGTATGTATTAATCTTAGCTTTGAGCAAAGAATACAAAAGTAAAAGTATTACAGAGCAAAAGCTTGGATGCATTGTCTGAAAACTAAGCAAGTTACAGAAAACAAATAAGCATGGTGATAACTAGAATACCTAGTATTACCTCTTCTTGCCAATTCTTTTCATTCAGCACTTTCTGCTTTAATGTTTCTTGCAACTGTTCTGTTATCTTCTGATGGGAAACCAGCACTGACTCCCTAATTGTACCAAAAAAATCATATATAAGATGCATTCTAGCCAATCTAACCAAAGAGATTATAAAAACAGTTGTAAATTTATTTATTTATTTATTTATTTATTTATTTAAACTTTTATACCGCCTCCCTCCCGAAGGACTCAAGGCGGTGTACAGCCATCTAAAAAAACACACAATAAATAACAATTTAAAAACAAATTAAAAATTAAAACTAATTTGGGTGGCTGATCACAATTTAAATGGGATTTCTTCTCCAACTTCTAATTCTGCTTGTTTTAAATTTTGGTTTTGCTGCTGCCGGTTCAATATTTCCCAAGGAGCTCCTATAGGTATGGAAAATAATGCTACAATTGATACTGATTCTCCAGTTCAGGCAGATTTCTGAAGCAGTAAAATACATTTATATCTAGAAATCCTCCTAAAATAAAAAATACATATCAAAAGGTACCCTAATTATACAACATCTAAAGAAATATATAGTATTATGTTATTCCACAAATAACATAAATGCAGCACAGTAATTTGTGTACAGGTAGTCTTCAATTTACAATAGTTCATTTAAGTGATTGTTCAAAATTTCAACAGCGCTGAAAAATGTGACTTATGACTGTTTTTCATAGCTATGACACCTTTGCAGCATCCCCATGATCATGTGATCAAAATTCAGATGCTTGACAACTGGTTCATATTTATGTCCGTTGATGTCCCAAGGTCATGTGATCACCTTTTGAAACCTTCTGACAAGCAAAATCAAGCCAGATTCACTTAACAACCATGTTACTAACTTATCAACCCTAGTGATTCACTTAACAACTGTGGCAAGAAATGCTGTAAAATGGGGCAAAACCCACTTAACAAATGTCTCACTTAACAACAGAAATTTGGGCTCACTTGCAGTCATAAGTCGAGGGCCACTTATATAGTAATTATGTCATCATAGTAACTTTCTGCTGCATTTAATAAACAATCAGAAGTAGTGCATAGCTGATTTAATTGCCCATAAAAATATTGTTAATCTGTATGCATTGCATGTTGTTTCCTACCATAACACCTTAAGGCAGCTTACAAAAATATAATTAAAACATAAAAATACAATTCAAAACAAATAATAAATTATTATTAAAAACAATGCATTTTTTAAAAAAATTAAAACATTAAAACAATTAAATTCTTGTTAAAACTTTGTTTTTTTTTTTAAATGAAGGCAACTATAAACAGGGACCTAAACTGGAGATCCAACTAGAAGAGAAGAAACAAACTGTTTCCATGCATCCCTAATCTATATTTCCTGCCTCAAAAATCAGAACACATTTACCCCAAAGGAAAACAACATATATGGGGGTTCAGTTTAGAATGAGAAAAAAAAAAACACAGGTGATAAGATAAGCACAGCCATTTGACTTTTGCCTATGCTCCTGCTTTTAGAAAATAGTAGATATGGGAGAGTTATCTGACTGTACATATCATATCCTGCCTAATCTCCAATTAGTACACCTTGTAATTCTATTTGGAGACACTTATGAAAGAGGATAATTATATTATTGGACCCCATCTATTGAAAAATAGCAATGATTATAGATCTTAAGAATGTTCTTTATGTTCTTGGATTAAAGAATAATGGAGAGCAAGGCAAATTTCACTAACACCTATTCAAACTGTGAAAAATGACATTTGATAAGCAATATACTAAAATACAAACATACACATATTAAGACTGGCATGTTACATAACATAACTGAAAGCCACAACCAAGATGCACCAATTCCAATGTGAAAAATTAATTACCTTAAAAAAAGGTAAAGAAAAATATCTACATAGTTCTCCTTGGGCATCAATCCAGTTATTTGAGATAAGGAGCTGCTTATCAGGCCTTTTACCCTCATCTCCATCATGGCCATACTCCATCATGGCCATACTCATAATGATAGAATTTGTAATCTAAATAATCTAAAAAGCACATTGTTGGGAAAGGCTGGGATACTAAACTTGAATATTAAAACTGTCTAGATATACAGTATAACATTGCAGCCCTAATTCAGGGCAAAAAAACTCTTGAATTTTTACTTGTAAGGTCCTTGGAAGAACAGTGTAATGAAAATAGAATATACAAATGAATCCATTCCTAGGCATGTGATGTTCCCATCTGTCTAAGAGACACTCTATTATCTTAGGAACACTTATGCCCTGCATGAATCCATTTTGCATGTTCCATAATTTATTTATTTTTTATGCCACCCATCTCATTGATAGTGATTCTGGACATCTACAAAATGGGGTAATGTCTTCACAGCAAACAATGTAAGAAACAAGGAGGCTTTGCTTATGGACAATCATGTTCTTGTGACTTCTCATCTGAATTACTGCAATGCCTTCTACATGGGGCAGCCCTTGAAGAGCATTCAGAAGCTTACACTGCTGCAGAATGCAGCTGCACAGGAACTAAAGTATGTCAGATAAGTGACGCATGCAACACCACTGTTATGTGAGCTGCCTTGGCTGCCAGTGTGCTTCCAGGTACAATTCAAGGTGTTAGTTATCGATTTATGGCTATTCATGGCTTGGGGTTGGGCTATCTAAAAGATTGTCTTCTCCAGGTTATGTCCACTTGTCCAATTCAGTCCAGCAGGTTGGCCATGTTATAGATTCTGTCAACCAAGGAATGTTGGTTGGCAGGAACCAGGATACATGCCTTCTCTGCCAAGCCCCTGGAACATTCTCCCTTCAGAGATCAGGATGACCCCGACCTTGTTGACCTTTCATAAGGCAGTGAAAATTCAGATATGTCTGGGTCTAGGGATCTGAGTGTGTGAAAGCCCCCATTGCTTGGCTGCATTAATGTTCATGACAATATTTCTACTTGGTGACTATTATGTATTTTGTATTTTTTAAAGTTATTTAA
>JANHFJ010009711.1:0-12130 GCA_032468195.1 Cerberus rynchops
GCAGGAAACCACAGCCACTCGGTTTTGGCCGGGTTGAGCTGGAGCCTGTTTAGACCCATCCAACTCCGCATGGCCTCTAGGCACTGGTTCATCATGTCGACGACTTCATTGGGGTGGCCTGGGGTCTTTGTCACAGGTTCCTTCTTTTCATAGAGAGAAATCTTTTTGCCAGAGCAATAAAAGGTTATAAATGATCTTCCGCTTAGCTGACTAATTGGAAAGAGTGTGTCGAGGCAGAACTTAACGCCAATTTTTTGCCCTCAGAACAGAGAGCTGGATAAATAGAAAGTGAACAGGCAAGTTTGGGGGGGGGGGGACTTCATTTAATTTGTGAATGAAGCAGGAATATAAATCAAATTGAACTTATGATTTATTTATTTTTTCCTTTTAGATTCCTGAAAATTAAAAAAACTTTCAGCACAATGGACTGGACTACAGGGACAATCACTAAGATGCAAACACATGGATCCTACCTGATGCCCCAAGTTCCTTCTACTGATTCTATTACTTCCCAAACAAATATCATAATGCAGAATTTTTGTAATTCTGGAAACGGCCAAAGCACAAATACCCCATCAAGAGTGAAGTATAAGTTGACCAATAAACGACAATTTCAAACTAACAGGCCTTCTAAAACCTTAAGGCCAGTATTTCCTAAAGTAGCAGTGTCTAAAGGACGTTTTGGACTAAACAATAATTATTACAATTTGTCACCGTCTTCACTTTCCACCATGACAGTCCAAATGTCAGCTGATGTACAACATCCACAGGGAAGTACAGTTAATTCTGTGCAAAATGTGCATCAAAAGACAAATGCATATTTAGCCGTGGGCAGTTTCAGTAATCAACCACTGCAAAGTTGTTCAAATTCTATGGGAACTTCAGTTTATCAGCAAGATCCCCTAAATACTTCATCTCCAAAAAGGGGCCCAACACTGATGCCCTACTATTACATAAATGGACCTGCTATCTCTCAAGCAGATGCTAGAGTGTCCCTTAACTCTGCATCAAATTATTATTTACCTCCTCAGCAAAATGTCCAATATCCTGATTACTGTTCAGCAAAGAAGTGCACAAATCCAGCTATTCCAGTAGTGATGCAATCACAACCTTATGCTTCTGATCAAATAAATCCACCACCATATCCAACTTATTCTCATTATGATTACAGGAATGCAGTCCAAGCTACTAATATAAACCTTTCACTATCGGACTTGATAGGTCCCACACAAGCGAACCACGGACAATTTGTTCTGCAACAACCAACTGCAATTTTATCTAATGAAAAAGTTGAAGGCTATCATAATGTTCTGATTGATCAAAATAGCAATTTATATTCTCTTCAGCCTGATCAGAAATCTCAATCTCTGTCATCCTGTACAGAAACAAATGCGGTAGGCCCCACTGCCTATAATGTAAGTGAACTAAAAACTACAATGCAGCTTTCTAATGAACCAGTAAAGTCATATGTTGAAGTTGAAGGTAATCTTTCTAACAGTATATCAACAGCTACAACAGTTAAGGTTGCTGAACCTTTGCAACAAACAAATCAAACTTTGCAACTGGAAAAGAACATAAGTAATGAAAATTTATCTAAGGATAAATTTAAAATAACTAGAGAGAGTTTATCGCTAGACGTTCAAGCCTTGTATGAAATGAGAAATGCATTATTAAAACTTAAAGACAATTTTAGTTTAAAACAAAAAATATATTTATCTTCTCTACAGAGTGGGCAGACCTCTAATACATCCATAAACAATCAAAATCCTAATAATTTATTTCTTCATAATACCAACCCATCAATAGAATGTACTGCCCAGCAGGTTCTCTCAAATAAAGTCGCTCCAAATCAACTTTCATCTAATTCACGCAATTCTTCAGTTGCACCACAGAAAACAAAGTACCATTTATTGCCAATTCTGTGGAATATGCTGAAAGGTACTGATGATGAAAATATGTTATTTAATGCTGATGTTGAAGGTGGAGATAAATACCAAAACAAGCATTTCATTGTTCAAGAGAATTCATGTACTGATTCTAATGGTGATGCATTTGGAAATCCTGTGAACACTGATGGAACTACTAAATTAAGCTATAAAGTCTCTCCTGTTGATTCTATTCAGGGAACAAGCATAATTAAATCTGCTCATAATCAATTGGAGAAAATATCAGCTGTACCTAACAGCGACTTACTTAATTCTTCTGAACAGAATAAAGATTCAGGAAGAGGCGGTGTTCAGTATTTAAATAATAGCATTCAGAGTTTGGTTCAGAATTCAGATGTTTCTCGGGGATCATCCTCAATGAAAAATTCAATAAAAGAACATGGCAATTCTACTCCTGCATGTCACATTCAGCATAGTGAAAATACCTGCTTTCAGAAACTGACAAATTGTGAAAAGATTGCTGATAAGTCTAGCTCTTCTATCTCCAAAGGAGTTGAAGCTATAACTGGAATTCATGGTGTAGAAAGAACTTGCTCTTTGGAAGAACTGAAAACAAGCCTGGCTCTATGGAGAAAATGCCTCCCAAAATCCTTAAATGAACTAATAAATAGAAATACTGAATCTTCCACTGATGGAATAGATGGCAAGGGTACTGCAAAAAGTTTGGAAAACCTCCCCAATATATTTACTCAAAATTACGACACTAAAATTACAGTTGAAAGGACTCAGATTTATGGTTCTTCCTCTTTTGAAAAAAACCTTGATGGAGTAAATTCCAATTTGCCAAAAGGCTCTGAACCTCAAGTAGCTGTTGTTACTCCACGGGTATTATCAAAAAATAATGATGTGCAGAAAAATAATGAAATCATTTATCCAGCTACCGATATTGAAGAAGGCACTGTCCATACTTTAGAAAAAAATATATCTACAAAATCGGATAGTAACAATGAGGATAACAGAACTATTTGCTCACCTACAGATTCCTATAAATATTGTGATTTAAATGTGCACCAGGGAACAAACAAATCCACAGGAAAAAATGAAATTATAAAAGCAGAAGTTGGATCAAATCACTCTTTTGACTTAAATCAAGAGAAAACTAATTCCTCACCACTTGGATTAAAGCAATATGCCCTCAATTCAGGAGACCAACGTCAATGTGAACTGATCACTAGTCATTTAACTACAACTCCTCAAAAAGGTGTAACATCAAAAAAATCTGGTCCAAATTTGGATGAATCCAAAAATACTGCTGAAGTTGGGTTGAAAGACAGTATGTTGCAAATATCTAGTGTATGTACTCTTGTACAGGGTGATGCATTTTATAATTCGCGAATAGCAGACATCTTTAGTACTAGCCCTTTGATACCTGGTGTAAAATTTGAAATTTCAGAAGAACACATGCCTTCTCTACAATACAATGAGGACGAATCTAACCTTTTGAAAAACAACCCTGAAGTTCGGATGAGTCTTTCAGAGGAAGGCAGCGTATCGCTACCATCAGAAAGTTTATCCAGCACTTTTGCAGGAAAACTTGAAGACTTGCAAACATTAGAAAGCCCTCAGTGTGACAAAACCTCAGTGGAAACAAATGCAAGCAACTCTGAGAAACAAAAGAATGACTTTTTAGAAGTTGTTTCACTTTCAGGAGAAAAAATTGAGCAGGATATATCTTATGGTTGCAATACAGATTTGTCCAATGATGAGGTGTTTGAAAATCAGGAGAGTCTGTGTGAGACAAACAACATCTCCAGTATTAGAAAAGCAGGTGACTCAGAGCATATCCTGGATGAAGGCAAGGAAGACCATTTGGGAAGCAGCCCTGAATCCTCTGTAACATTTTTGAACAATCAGCTAACTGAGCTTTCAAAAGAATTTCCTTATGGAATTGGTTATTTGAATATGGCAAAGGAAACAGAAAACAAAAACTCTGTAACTATTATGACAGCAAGAGAAGATAAAGAAAATACTATGAGCCATGAGAAAAATCTTGATCCTAGTGACGCAGTCGAGCAAATTAAAATAGTAATCCTAAATTCTCAACAGATGAGTAAAGTGTTTCCTGAACGCAGTCAGCAATCCTCTACCAAGCTAGATAACCATGGAGGTGACCAGATGAGAATGGATTCGGAACATAATTTCAGTAAAGGTATAGGACACTACAGGAAGTCTAGCCAGGACTTAAATGTTGACAGCAAAATTATCAAGACTGAAAGACTTGGAAAACCAGAACGAACATACTGCTGTTTGCCGGGATGGTTAGCTTCAAAATATAATGTGGAGCCTTGTTCATGCATGCTAGCTAAAGAACCTAGTTTGAAGGGAAAAACTGATCTGCAATCCCAGTCTAGAGAAAGATCAAAATCCAATGAATCTGATTGTAGCCTAAAAAATGAAGTACAGAATTCCATATTAGATGCAGGCAATAATATCTTTCTTTTGGGAGATCAGAGTAACAAAGCTTTAAATAAAACTTTTGGATGTAAAAAATCTGAACCTCAAGCAAAGGAAGATAAACTACCCAAATCAGAGCAAGCAACGACTTCATGTTCTTCATTGGAAAAATCAAATCCTCAAGAACCTGAAAAGCTGGGTATAAAACACTCTCATTCTGCACATTCCCAGTCTCTACAGAAAGAAAGAGTTGGAACTAAGAAAAGATGCAAGCAGAAAAATGGTAGAAGTAATATCTCAAAAAGTGAAGCACAGTATCATTTAAATACAGATTTCAAAAAGATAATTATCAAAAAACTTGCCAAAAAGAAATTGGAGAAAAAGTCTTTTAATAAAACTCTGAAATCAAAAATAGATATTGATCACCACAGCGGAATAGAAACTAAGCAGAGTATCAATTTTGAAAAATACAAAATTAAACGAGATACCAGTGAAACGCACATGATTAAAGGACCAGTTTCAACCAGGAGTCTAAAGAATCAAACGATGAAGGAAAAAAAGCTTAAAGCATTGGAAACTCCGCCTAGTGAGGTCATGCGCTCTTCAACATTAAACAGTGTTAGCTTTGCTTCTGGAAAACATGAACATTCCGAGCATAGTTCTACCTTGGGCACACAAGAACTTTTAACTAAAACGAAAGTGCAAGATTTGGAGGAACAATATGGATACAAAAAAGTGCAATATAATGAACCTATTTGTCCTAAGCAGAATGCTGAACAAAATCTCACAGAGCTTGTTAAAAGAATAAATCTAGAGAAATACGCATACAGAAAAGATAAGGAAAATGCACAGAAACGTCAAAGTTCACAGTTCGATAATAGAATTCCTGTGTCCCAGAACGAAAGAGAGAATCCTTCCAACGTACTTGAAATCCACTCTCCAGTCAAAGAAGGCACATTGGATAGTAATAACCCAGACAAGTGTTCTGTGAAATCATTTTCTGATAAAAAATTTAAAAGAAAAAACAAACATGCTATTTTTCTGCAAAGTGAACAAAAGAAAAACTATTTGAATAGAGTTGCATTTAAACGGACTGCCCAGAAGACTATTCATTTGACAAGCTTGGATTCCGTGCATCCCAAGCCTCGCTGGCACGTGAAATCAAGTCATGGAACTGAGGATTCTGAACCCCACCAAAAAGGCAGCTCTTTATCCCAAATGTCTGAAGCAGAGAGGCCACAAATGCTTGAATTCAAAATGTGTCCGGAAATATTATTTAGGAAGACCTCTGAAGAACAAACTTTAGAAGCAACAAAGCTTCCTGAAAAAAACAGGATATCTGTTACAGGTACAGTTGGGTTTCCTTTTAATCAGTCAAAGTAAACTATAACAGTATTTTCTTTTAAAAATACTACAAAGGCAAGCTAATCCTGCATTTATATTGCTATTTCTAAAGGGCTGAATGCCTATAAAATACCTTTTAATTTGGCTAGAAAGCTTTTTTTATATTCTTCAATTAGTAGAAATCTGTATCAACATGCTAAAGAGCTCAGCACAACATTAGCTAGTCGTGTCTGTTATAAATTTTGATTTCACTTTGGCCATCATCTTGTTCTGATGGACATTCCCTAAATTTCCAAAACTTAGTGTAGATAGTAAAATAGCATATATTCATATAGTTTGTTTGGAATTTTAGCCATTAGGGCAAATATAGGTAGTCCTTTGCTTACAACCACAGTTGAGCCCAAAATTTCTGTTGCTAAGTGAGACAGTTAAGTGAATTTTGTCCCATCTTACAACCTGACCTGCCACAATTGTGAAGTGAATCACTGCAGTTAATAATATTGTTGGCTTCCCCATTGACTTTGCTCATCAGAAGGTCGCAAAAGATGATCACATGACCTCATGACATTGCAACAGTCATAAATATGAGTCAGTTTCTAAGCATCTGAATTTTGATTACATGACCATGGGGATGCTGCAATGGTTATATGGGAAACAGTCATAAGTCTCTCTTTTCAGTCCTGTTGTTACTTTGAACAGTCACTAAATGAACTGTTGTAAATCAAGGACTACTTGTATCTTAGCCTTTGTACTATGAGATGTAGTCAATTTGGCTCACTTTTTTACATGCTCTTATGAAACAATAAGCTTCTAATTATTCTTTACAGCAGTCAAAAGTAAAAGAGAAGATTGGTTAAATTACTGTCCTGTGAAAAGAAGAAAAACAGAAGAAAATGAAATTCAAGGTAACCATGTCTAAAATTTAGCCATTTGATTTAGGAGGTGAGCAGAAGTTTCATCAACATCACTCAGATTGCCAAACAATACTTTGTTCTTCCTTCCATTTCTATCAGAGGTGAAATTCAGCCGGTTCTATAGAACCAGTTATTAGAAGAAATCTTTTGTTTTTTCCCCACTTTGCAGGGTTAAAATCCTGTAAAGATTAATTTTACAGGGTTAATCCTGTAAATAAGGCAGTTGTTTCTAGCCTATTCTTTATTGCCTTGCTCACAGAAACTGCCTCTCCCCTTATTACATTGTAACTTTGGCGAAGTTTAATTCTGTGCTTGGTGATGTTTAATCCTGTGGCCATGCCCACAGAACCGGTAGTAAAAAAAAATGGAATTTCACCACTGAGTTGATTCGTAATGCTGCCCCAACTCTATGGGCAGTGTACAATGAAAAACAATAACTACACGTGCGAAGTCAATGGGGAAAAAAGGCATTGTGGAATAAGGGAAAACACATCACAGCCAAAACAAACAATATCTATGAAATAGATGCATCGCTGATTTATCCCAGAGGTTGGTGGCAAAGTTAATTTTTAAAATAATGTTTAAAGACCTGTAAAATTAAGACAATTCAAACCTTAGAGTCAGTATATTAATGGGAAGGCCATGTGACAAAAAAAAAGACACGCTTCCTAACACTCGCCAGATGGCATAGTATAATGGATGAAGCATTAAAGCATGTTCGTCTGTTGAATTGTACAGGATGGGGAGAAATAATAAGGGAGACACAGTACTTGAGATAGCCAGACCCTCTCCCATGAAAGGTTTTATAACTGATAACTAGCATTTGGTATTATACCAAGAAACCAAGTGGTAACCAGTAGAGCTTGCAAAGCTAAGGTGTTTCATGGGTCTATGAAGTTCACCTTCTGTGCATCACAAATAACAATTTGGGGGTAAATTTTCAAGTCACTCTGGGAGCTATATCCAGAATTTGGAGACTATATGTTTCTCTTGGACATAGGTTGTAGTTATCCTGACTTAGGGGGAGTGAGACATATTGCTGTTATTTTGCAACAGTATACACTGTGGTAATAGTACTTTTTAGAGGAGCTTGAAATATTTTAGCACATCATTTGTATTTTATCCTACTCTCCTATAGTATTAATAGCCATTAAAAAAAAAACAGAGATGAACCCTGCCTTGAGCAAACTAGAAAAAGAAAAAGGAGGATCTGAAGAGAAAAATGAAATAAATGCTTAAAGTTCAGCAAATTAACCAAAATGTGATGTTTGTATTCTCTTCAGATGAAGTCATTGGTGGTGTCCTAATTTAAAAGCAGTTGGTACATGGCCAATAAATAAGTCAATAGTGCACAACTTCAGTGCACAACTTCAGGAGCAAAACAAATTCCTTGGAGGTCCACATTGTCTAACAAATACAAGGATTGGTCTTCACCTTGTTATAATGTTCTCCTTGGGAAGTAAGAGGTCTCCAAAGATCCTTTATACCTTGGTCAGCAGAGGAGGTCTTTGGCTTTCCCATTGCTCCACAACCTCCCCTATTCTTCTTACCCCATTTTTCAAATTCAAGAGAATCCATTCATTTGAATATATGATATTAACACCATTCTCCTGTTTCAGTTATTCCAGTGAAAGAAATACATTCTTTGAACATGTCTTGGGCTCTTCCCCCACAAGAAAAGAATTACAAGTAAGAAGTGGAATTTAGATGATCTTCCATTTATATATTTCAGTAACAAGGAATCAGATCTGCATCCATCACATAATTAAGAATATTATTTTCTATTGTCTTGAGTCCTTCTATTCCCCAACCTGCTATAGAAAGCAATAATGAATAGCTGTATTCAATGCTTTGTTAATCATCAACCAATGCAAAATAAGCAGGATTTAAGGATGCATGGTCCCAGTGAAATGAATATCCAGTTCATTTTAAATGCAGTGAATAAATAATAGATTAATAAACTGCAAATCAAGTCACTAATCAACTGTCTCTAGAGGGCAATTGTATGCAATGGGAAAAATGATTTGGGAAAGGGCAAGAGAATAAGTAGAGATATCATAAGATATTAAGAAGGTCTTTTGTAAAAATGAGCAGTCCTACTTAATTCCTGCAAGGGGAACTGACAGATGCCTCCTGCTTTTGATTAGAACACCCCATGAATATGAGCTCCTTTTTCATATTATTGTATGACCTAATAGTTTCACTAGTCTCTATAAATTAAGTGTCCCTTGAGTCAAATTCAAATCCTGTTGAACATGTCCATGTTCTTTACTTAGAAGCTATACAGATGGAGTTGCCATTGTCGTCTTATCTGAAGACCTTTGTCTCATGACAATTCTAATGTTTAACATGGCTACTTGTTTCTAAATAGTCTATATTTCTAATGCATTGGGACAACTGAGTAAATGCGGTTACACCACTGAAGGCTTTGAATAATCTAATGTGAAGGGAGGGGTGATGGTTTTGTTTACACTAGGAATCACATCCACTCTGGAATGACGTTCAGGATAAGTTTATAGTCTATGGTATTTGTGCATCAGAGTGAGTTTTGTAGATTAAGAGCCTCATGTTGTTTCTGAATGGCATCCCACAGGCCACACTCTAAAGAGTAGGACAGCCATTTATTTCAGTGTAAGTGTATATACAGGTAGTCCTCGACCTGTGGCGACAATGGAGCCCAACATTTATGTTGTTAAGAGAGGCATGTGTTAAATGAGTCTTGCCCCATTTTATAATCTTTCTTGCCATAGTTCTTAAGTGAATCACTACAGTTGATAAGTTAGTAAAAAGGTTGCAAAAGGGGATCATATGACCTTGGGATACAGCAATGGTCATAAGCGTGAACCAGTTGCCCAGCATCTGAATTTTGATCATATGATTATGGGGGATGCTGCACAGGTCATAAAATGTGTGAAAAATGTCACACAACCTTGTGAAAACTGGTCCTAAGTCACTTTTTTTTTAGTGCTGTTGTAACTTCGACCATTTTTCATACTTACAACTGAGGCAGCATCGCTATGGTCACATGATCAAAATTTGGGACCTTGGCAACTGGCATGTATCTATGACAGTTTTTCACTGTCCCAGGGTCATGTGATCACCATTTGTAACCTTCCCAGGCATCTTCCAACAAGAAAACTTAACAGGGGAAGTCAGATTCGCTTAACAACTGCAAGCTTTGCTTAACAACTGTGGCAAAAATGACCTAAAATGGAACACAACTCACTTAACAACTGTCTTGCTAAGCAATAATATTTCAGGCTCCATTGTGGTTGTAAGTTGAAGACTACCTGTATTTTATTTTACTTTTACAATTGTAATGAATGACACTGCTTTATAACTTAGTGTTAATCCTCCCTAACATAGCATTGATTATCAGAACAGACTAGAATTTCAACTCTTTCCATCCACTTGACTTCCAGGTGATCTTCCAATCTGAAATAACGTAGTATTTACTGAAAGTACAGAAAAGTAATACAGTTTTTTTTAAAAGGAAACATTATTTCTTCTAATCAAGCTCTTTTAAAATAAGTTAATGCTTAATGTTTTTCCCCAAAACTTTTAGGGTGAAGCCACTACATTATATCTCTTGGCTGATAGGACATGAAGGCAGCGGAAGTGTGCTCTCTGTTCTTAGGAAGAAGTATGTCTAAAAAATTTTTAGATCGCATTACAATTCTTGACCAAATTTCAAAGCCCACTGCAAGAGATCAGACTTCTACAAAGCTCTCTAACTCCTTCATCTACACTTCACTTCATCTACACTTCATCATTTAAGAGTGGAAAAAAATAAAACCATTATGGGAATTAAAGATTGAGACTATGTTCCTAACCCTAACCCTAACCCTAACCCTGACCTTTCTGTCAGTTATCAAGTAATGCTTCTTGAAAATATATTACTTTTTAATTGATTAGAAAGACTGTATACTGATTAAGCAATTCATTAAATGTACATGCATAATACAAAACACTATATCTTTTTGAGAATATTAGAAGGCACGTAAGGTTGTTTATCATATTTATATTTTTGAAAACCAACTTTGCAAGAACCCACTTTTAGAAATATAACCAGATTAAATGTTTAGTTAATGTGCACTGTTTACTACTCAAATATTTATTTACTTGCTTTAATAGTGGCTTTATTTTCACAATAGGTTTTGGGCTCTTGCCTTATATGGAGGAAATGGTGAGACAGGATTCGAACAAAACTCTACCTATTCCATCTTCAGCATTTCAGTAACTTTGACAGATGAAGGTCTTAAATATTTCTATGAGGTCAATTATTACTATTATTATTCCAATATACTATTGTATTGTAAATGCAAGATCAATGAAATAACTTGAAAAGGAATAGAAGATTAGTATTTGTTTTCTTTATACAATGGATTAGATTCCAAATGTTTGTGATATTCTGTCATCTTCATGTATAGATTGCATTTAATAGAGATTTATAAACGGTTTAGTGTTGGACAATACTACAGAGGATTGCAAGGATTACAAACAAGCAGTGAAGATTCATATTTGTGACTAGTTACAGTTTTGGGAATCATTGAGTAACTATTTTTACAGAGTTTATTGAAGATTTAGTAATATTTATCACTAATGAAGGAGAGGAAATGGACAATTCTTTTGAAATCTGTTCTGGTTGCTAGATCCTCCATAACATAAGTCTTCATCAATGGTCTATATACTTATGATCTGTTGGTGCCATAAATGATTTCATGAAAATTTCGTGGAGTCCCACAAAAATAAAATTTATTTTTAAAATAAATTTAAAATCCCACAAAATAATATTTTTCTCTCCCAACTCTAGAATTAAACCATTATTGGACATATAATCAAAGCACACATGCAATTTTAGTGGCTACCATCCATCTAAAAATATCTAAAATCTCAGAGAAAAAATTCTTAGTCCATTTGTACTACCAACCAATGCTAAGTGAGATATAATGCATATACAGTATATGTGTATGTGGTATATATAAGGGTGTTGTTAGTTGTGATGTTGTGCCTGACCCATTGCGACCCCATGGACAATGTTCCTCCAGGCCTTCCTGTCCTCTACCATCCCCCGCAGTCCATTTAAGCTCACGACAACTGCTTCAGTGACTCCATCCAGCCACCTCATTCTCTGCCGTCCCCTTCTTCTTTTGCTCTCAATCATTCCCAGCATTAGGCTCTTCTCCAGGGAGTCCTTCCTTCTCATTAGGGACCAAAGTATTTGAGTTTCATCTTCAGGATCTGGCCTTCTAAAGAGTAGTCAGGGTTGATCTCCTCTAGGACTGACTGGTTTAATCGTCTTGCAGTCCAAGGCACTAGAAGGAGTCTTCTTCAGCATCATAGTGCAAAGCAGAGGTGAAATTCAGCCGGTTCGCACAGGTCCTATAGAACCAGTTATTAGAAGAAATCTCCTTTTGTTTTTTTCTACTTTGCAGGGTTAATCCTGTAAAGATTAATTTTGCAGGGTTAATCCTGTAAATAAGGCAGTTATTTCTAGCCTAATCTTTATTGCCTTGCTCACAGAAACTGCCT
>JANHFJ010009719.1:11509-28077 GCA_032468195.1 Cerberus rynchops
CTTGGAATTTTTCTATTCCTTCCTCCCCTCTTGTTTACTTTTTAAATTTTTTTTTGAACAAACAATATCTCTTACATCATACAGTTAAGCTTGAAAACTCACCTCCCATTCCATATTAAAACATATACATAGTTAGCCTATTGTAATTTCAGCTACATATCTCACTTTAGCAAGCAAGGGTGTTAAGGAAATGCCAAGACACATTTTTTTGAATTTTATCTATTTTCCGATTTCCATTCATTATGTTCCTTATTTGTGCCTAGGTTCATTTCTGGCTCTTTCGATCCTTTTACCTTATCTTTCTTTGTGTCTGCGTGTTTTAATATTTTGACACTCTGCTCCCACCTAATAGGAATTCTTTTTGAGAAAGGATGCATATGTTGTCTAAAGGAGTCTTTTCACAGCCCTCGGTATTTCCTTTCCCTTTTGGCTCTAAAATTATGTATATGTAATTGGTAATTAAAGGTGCAAGCTCTCTTCAATATAAACAGTATTGCTCAATGTTAGATCATTAAAGGGAACAGAAGCACTAAATAATTACCTTTTGCATTGTGACAAACCGTTCGCACAGAAATCCACTCACTTCCCGCTCAGCACTAGGGTTATGATTACATTTTCACGATGGCAAAAGAGTCCTTTCATAAAATAAATTGGTAAATTAATTACGTTGCATTGTCTACCAGCCGCTTTTAAAGTAAACTTTGAGGAAAGGATGGAGGGAAAGTAATTAATGGGTTTCACACACCATGCATTATGCCTAGTGTTTGAGTTACCTAGTGGATTAAATTGGCTACAAGTAGTACAGGAAACTCAGAAGCTTTCATGCATGCATCTCCTATTCCTTAGGCTGACTTTTTGTTCATCCACCTCCGTTAATTGTAAAGAGAAGGCAGTTAGCATGGGCATAATCTGAAGTACTATGGATCCAACAAAGCCCAAGTTCTGATGCATTCATTTATTTTCTTATATACATACCTCCTATATTTAAATGGCAAAAGTGCATTTGACTATATTCATGTACTAATTAGCAATATTTTTTCAGAAACGGAAGTTAGATTTCTTTTGATCTAATTAAAACTGGGGGATTAGCCTCCTGGTTAGATAGCTTCCCTTTTATTATTAGAAAACAAAACAAAAAATCCAAATAAAAACAAATAGCAGTTTTAAAAATTGCCTAGGCAAATTTCCCATTCGGTTCAGGGATCTCAATTCAGAAATATGACAAATGTTTTACATTGTCCTGCTGCTTTTAGATCTCCAGGAAATTTGGAAACAAATCACCAATGCCAGTATTTCCATGTGTTCATTTTTTTCCCCTGCGGAGTTTCACTATTCCCTTCTCTTGATAAAACTTCAATGGCTCATCTCTTTTATTTACATGTCGTTAATTCACTGTGCAATGATCAGGCCAAATGATAAAATTCTTGTTAGAGCAAAACCCTGCCAGCCATTGGGAACTGTGTCTGATCAAGGTCCATATTTTGTGTGGTTTTGCAGTTAGCCTACCTTGGAAATAAAAACAAAATGAAACAACAAAAGTTTATTGCACCCTACTAATAATCGTGAATTAGCTATATTAAGTACATTATTATCTTCTGCAAAGACAAGATTGTCCCAAAATTCTAGTTATATTAAGTAATCAGAGGATAGATATCATACATAATAGTGTTGGTATCCAATAGTTAACAACAATTTAAAAAATAACTATCAAAATGTTATAACTATCAAAACATTAAATGTTATATCAAAATATTTATATAAATAAAATCTGATCACTGCGGACCACAGTGTGAATTGAATTGGGAAATCAACTTTCCCATTTAATTTTCAGCATTTTAAGATAATATTTATAGACTGAAGTTGAGAACTGTTAGTTCTGAGCAAATTTCATTTTCTTTCAGCTACTAAGTGGATAGCATTATAATGTAACCAAATAAATTTGAACTGAGATTTTTTTTAAAAAAGTTTGACGTTTGCATCCATTTGTCTTTTGTTTCTTTATAAAGGGTTTCTCTGTAGTTCCTTACTGAGTTATTTATGCTGGAAAGTTCAATGTTGCATACTGGTTCATTGAAATAAAATAAAAAAATAAAAAGCCTTAAAGTTGCTTAGATCTGAAAGTACAACAATTTTGTAAAAGAAATTGAAAGGGAGAAAAAGAGGGTTTGTGACATTACAGAATTGGGACCTTAAAATAAAAAATGCTGGATATTAAGGTCATCCGCTGAGCAGGATTGTTAAGAGTTGAAAAAGATTCAAGTAGCCCATGAAACCTACTCAGTTGGAAGCACGGTTTAGTTGTGAAGGTTTTATGGAAAAAAGTCGTTTTTAGAAAACCTAACTGCGTGAAAGCCTGTTTTCATGGGTGGCATTTGAGAGACTGAATCTAGGGAGCCATTCTTTCTGGATAAATCCTATGATCCAGCTGCAAACCAGTCTATAAGCTCAGTGTGCATTTTCAGATGGGGCATTAAAAAAATCAGCCAGAGATTGCAGGTATGGGATTGGGTACATTTTCATTCTTACCCTGAGCCATGTCACATTAAGATGATTGTTTATCCTGGCAAGTTGGGGTACTGTTTCCCCCAGCCGAGCATTAAAGAAATGTAGGGGACAGAACAAAGCATGATTGGTGTGTTTTGGGTGTGCCTTTCCCTGCCTTTTCTCTCAAGGCAAATGGACATGTCACTTTCTGCTGCTTGTAGACCTCAGGCTTGCTTTGTGGGTAGGGTTGAAAGAGACAGTCTTCTTGCTCAAGACAAGCCCAAGAACCTGTGACTGTCTTGTGCTGCCTTCCAAGAGATTGCAGACATCAGGAACCACAGAAACTTGTTTTCTAAACTGGTTTTGGCAAATGTGTATAAATCTCCTTCAGGCAACATTGCTGTCACCTTCTTGGTACAATAGTGATTGAAAAATCCTGTCCCTGGAATGTTTTCCCTCTTGGGAAAGGTAGGCTCCTCCTCCTGTGGTCATCCTGAGAGTGATACAGTAAAACAGCAGTCAGATCAAACTCACTTATATAAGATGTGTATGGTGCCAAAAGACAGCTTTCTGTAAGCATAATTTCTTCCTATATTTTTAATAAATCCTGTGAGATAATTAATTTTCTCACAGCACCTTTTCCATTCAAATTCATTTTGAACAGGTGCCTGCTTGTCGCTAAAGCTTTTCATGGTTATTTGACATGGCTAGTGCTACCTTGTTAGGTTAATCAGCCTCTTCACTATATTTGTAAGTCCAACGTATTGCATATTCATTGCTTCCAACAGTCCTTGCAATGGTGGCAACGGAATGGATCCAATTTAAAAATGTTTTGGAGGGTGAGTCAGTGAGTGGGCCAGCTAGAAATACGGTAGTTCCAAGAATATCACAGTACCACAAGCTTAATCTTCCAACTTTTAAAAAGAAAACTATATATGATCAATAAATTGCTGAAAAATGTTAGAAAAACCAGTAATATAAAATATTTTCAGTGTCAACTGTTTTTAATGGTGAACTTCCAGAATCAAATAGTTCAGTATTATTTCTTGCTTTATAAAGAAAAAAGATGCTTAATTAGAGTTGCTTAATTGAATCATGGATTCTGTTACAACTTGATGTGAATCTCTAGCTCTAATGCATCCTACCAGTTTTGGTTCTGGAAGTGACTAACAGGTCTCTACTCTCCCCTGTTATTAATCCATTGCTGTAGAGTTTGATGGTCGATTCAGAAAAGCCTAATTAGTATGCTTATTATTTTGTTTTGCAGACAGACTTGATTGCAAAATATACTCAGATCACTTGTGGAGACAAGCAGGGTGGGAAATAGATAAAAAATACAACTATATGAATATTTAAACCAATTGCTCTCAATTATTTTTCCTTCTTTTTTTCCCTTTTCCCTTTCCCTGACGCTCACCTTTTTTGGGTTTCTGAATGAAGCAGAGGCTGACCACGTGGACACGGCCATCATCACCCATGAGGATGAGAGCCTAGCGCTAGGAGAGCCGGTTGGGCTCAGCATTGCGTTGGGTGGAACAGACCCTGACCTATTAACCTGTGGACAGTGTCAGATGAACTTTCCCCTGGGAGACATCTTGGTTTTTATAGAGCACAAGAAGAAACAGTGCCATGGCGCTGGTGGTGCCTGCTATGAAAAGAACGTGGATAAGAGCAGTCCTCCCCCTCCATCACGCTCCGAGCTCAGGAAAGTGTCAGAGCCAGTGGAAATCGGGATCCAAGTCACACCCGACGAAGAAGACCGTGTTCTCACGCCTACAAAAGGAATTTGCCCCAAGCAGGAGAACATTGCAGGTACAGCATGTTTTACGTTCATTCATCTGCAGAGATAGCCTTTCTTTGTCCCACCCCTTTTCTCTAAAAATGAGAGACAGGCTTCTTGACGGAATGAAAAATGTAAGTTGCCTGTGAGCAGTGTATAAGGCCAGAACAGACTTTGAGGATCCTCTTGATTCTAAACCTCAGAATCTAGTTGATCCAAGTTTGTAAAGGGTTTAATTGAATCCTTGGATTGTGGAATGTCCCCTGAAGATCTGCTTGTTTTGAGTGATAACTTTTAGTCTATGTTGTGTCAGATGTTCCATATAACAGGCTGGTATGATTCTCCAGCCCGAGAAGTCAGATATTGTCCCTGAAGTCATCTCCTTATCCCATCTTTGCTTGCATTCAATAATCCATTAAGACTTTCTACTGATAATTCTCAGCTGTGTGGATTGGCACAGACACTTAATGCCTAGGTACTTTCACATTTTGCAGACCCAAAAAAATAAAGACAAAAAGATCCTAGAAATTAATTTTTAGAACATTTATTTGAACTTGCGTATTTTTCCAATGAGAATATGTCATCATGATAATAGTTGTCTGATCTTTAGCTTTGAAAGTATGGTAGCCAAAGGGTACACATAATATTTTCAAAGGGTAGAAATAATTGAAGTGAAAAGCAATGATGCATAATAAGGGGTGGAGATATCACATATGTGGGAAGGGTCTTTTTTTTCTCCTTTGGATTTCATGAGTTGCAAGTTTTTTTAATAACCATGTTGAGTTACTTTAGTAAATATATAGCAGAGTTTTTGTGATTTCCTACCTCAACATGATGGAAATTGCCACTGATTTGGGGGGAGTTAAGTTTTACGAGAGGCTTGTTGATAGCAGAAAAGATGTTGAGGGGCTATACTTCATATCAGATTTCTCAGCACTGTTTGAAATTTTGCAAAAGGCAGCCTCCCATAGCTGAATGCTGCTTAGCTATTTCTTTGGTAAATATCAGTACACAGTATCCAGGCAGAAGAATATCAGGACTATATAAGAAGATAAGACTTTGTTGAATTTTAAAGTAGTTTAATAGACATGCATTTAGTGTATGCTTTCCAGAACTTATATGGAACAGTGGGTAAACAGGGCAGTTGTTCAATAGGAATAAAATAAATTTCTGAAGAAAGGGATAGTTAGCACTTACAATTATAAAATAAATTTAATTTGCATAGTCCTTTCTTCTTAGTTTAATCTGTTGTTCACATGTGTGTGAATGTGTGCATAAGCGTGCATACACACACACATAATTAAAAATTTTAAAGAGAACATAAAACATTAACACAAACTAATCCAGAATCAAGAAATCAAACAAGAAAAAGAGAAAGAAAAGAAAAAAGACATAAACATAGAAAAAAATAAAAATAAAAAGGAAGGTTTCTGATTTCGTTTTCAGAAAATATGATTGCAAAGTTACCTCTTAACTATAATTAAAAAAGCTCACTGTTTTCTATTATTCATTTTTTCTAATTATTAAATTCACAACTCATAAGTACATTTTTTTTTCTGTTTCATACAAAAAGTCTATAAGGGTTCCCAATCAGCCTTAAGTGCATATATTGTCTTTTCTGTAACCAAGGAAATCAATTTAGCTGACTTTGCAAGTTACATCATCTTCACCTATTTGTGGTGAAGTGGAGAGTGTCTATTGTGGAGAGTGTCAACATTTCCCACTCTTTGACCATATAGTAATCTCACTGTAGTTCTCATATTATAAAACAAAGTTCCATGATTTTTTTCTAGTTGTCTCTCCTTTAATCTCAAAAGAAAAGTCTTCAGTTTCTATTGTAAAAATGTCCTTATGTTCATATGTTGTTTTGGCTAGGCTGTTGTTCTGTTGGGATGATCTTACGATTTTACAGTTAAGATTTTATAGGTTTTTACCCACACAAATCTGCTGTTCTCTACCACATTCTTAGTTTTGCATTGCAGACCCAGCAGTACAAAGCTAAAGGCGGAAGTTGGATGCTTCTGGCTTACCTAGAACTGATCTTATTGGCTTCATAGCCTTTGAACAGGCCCGTGGCTTCTGATGTTTAGGTGTCCCAATCATTTCTAAGAAAAAAAGGGTTGTATAAATAATTATGCATGCTTTGTTTCTGAAATCATTTTTTTTGCTAGTTAAGAATAAAATGAATGTGAACTTGTCTTACAAGAACACAGTATTTTATATTTCTATGGTGTTTGGGGTGTTCTTGTAAGGATGGGCATGTAAAGGCCTTCCTAAGACTGTGTTCAGAGAATGAGTAGTCTGCACTTACTGAGCAGATTACCACATTATTATAGAAAGAGGCTGGCTTGCTGGGAGAAATTGACTTGTTTTTCCCCATTTAAGCCCTGGATAGTTATCATAAACATACTTGGCCACTAGTCAAGCTGAAATCAATTGAATCTTATTTTAACAATTAGAACAGGCTACAGCTGAATGAATTGTGTCTAACAAGATAGGAACCTTCACAACTTGCCACTCAACTTAGAGCTGCTGGGAGTTATAGACGTTAAGAGCGATAGCTCATAAACTTCTGGAAAACTCTGGATTGATTGGCAGAGAGATAATGGCTTTTGTGTTAGATTTGTTTTTAGAAATAGCTAGTCTTCCATTTTTCCATTGCTTTGGATTTAGCATGCTTTCACTGGATAATTCCAAGGCCTAGAAAGAGGATTTCCCTGGAGTTTTGAGGTAGGACTAGAAAAGACTCTTGTCTGAAATCATGGATAATTGTTGCCACCCAGTACTGATACTTACTAGCTATGATCTGACTTCACATAAAAGGATTCCTATATTTGTAAATTGTCTTATAAAAAACATACCCCACATTTTCACTTATACAGGTAATCCTCGATTTACGACCACAATTGATCCCCAAATTTCCATTGCTTAGCAAGACGGTTATTGAGTTTTGTCCCATTTCACAACCTTTCTTGCCATAGTTGTTAAATGAATCACTGTCTTTAAGTTAATAACACAGTTGTTAAGTGCATCTGGCTTCCTCATTGGCTTTGCTTGTCAGAAAGTCCCAAGAGGTGATCACATGAAATAAGTCATTTTTTCAGTGCCATTGAATGATCACAAAGTGAATTGTTATAAGTCAAGGACTATCTTTTGTGAGTTTTAAGATAGGCTTCCTAATGCCAAAGCATAAGACACTGAATCTGCTATATTAAAGTTGAAAGGTATGACAACTTCAGAGTAAGCTGTACTTTTAGGTGTAAAATTGTCATTTTGAGTCAGCTTCAGCCCTGGAAATTACATGAAAAAGTTCATGCAGTTTGCTTGGCAACATTTTTGAGTGTAGTTTGTTCTTACCTTCTTCCTAGGACTGAGAAAGAGAGTTTATGAAGTTTCTTAATTGGCTTTATGCCTAAATTGAACCTGAACTCATAATCTTCCAGTTAACAGCACAACATCTTTAACAGCTACACCAAGACATTGGACTAGAAGTGGAGAGATGTGAGTTTTACTCTTGCCTTGAGTATGGATATCAACTGGGTGGTTATGGGCTATTCTTTTCTCAGTAAGGATCAAATAGCAAGCTCTGAAAATATTGCCAAGAAAACTGCAGAGGCTTGTTCATATAATCACAAAGAATTAAGACTGACTCAAAGGCACCCCCTCCCCAAACGCAAAACCTTTACACAGGCATAATCTGTAATACATGGTTGGTAAAAGAGTTGCATAAATTTGTCCTTGACTTTCAGACTTCACAAATCACAGGGCAGTTATGGAATTCACTCTCAAATTGTGTAAGTTATTTATATCTGCACATTTATACTTTGCACCTTTAAAGGTTATTTTTCCCCTATATGATGAGTTTAGTTTTGGACCATAGCCCAGCATTTTGGAATAAGAGATGCCTGTTGAATATGCAGCTGAATCTCTTTGTAGTTTATCCATTGAAAATGACATAAAAAAAGTTATCTTTGAGCTGAACTTGCTCCTCCTGATGACTTAAAGAATATATCCATGGAATTGCTTGGCAACAATATACAAATAGTTTGATATTGTTTTGTTTTCCCAGGGTAGGCCTGAAATTCTCTGAAGATCTCTATCCAATTTACTAATCAGGCCCAACCATCTTCAACTTCCAAATCCAGATACCTGTTCACAGCCCACTGTTACTATTGGGTCATTAAGTGACCGTAAATGCATACTTTATTTGTATTTACTGTGAATAGTGCTTTTTAAACTTCAGAAATAGTACACACAGGTTAGTAATGCTAGTAGCAGAATCTCAGAAATAGGAGACAGTTTATCTTTCATGATGTTGAGAAAAGTAATTCTTTTGAACTTGCAACTTGGATGATGAGGAATACTTTGGTACCAATGGATATTTTCCTTCCAATACAAATATTAGCTTTGAGGGAGTGAGTTTCATCAGAAGTAGTAGGGAAGAAAATAGTTAAACTTCTCCTTTTTCTCACCAGAATATGCTACAATTCATCCCAGAAACAGCCACTTGTATTCTTTTAAGAAGCATGATGCCAAGATGTGCTTAATATACATTCAAGCTTCACCCTTTTCACATCTTATAAGAAGGAAAACTCAGAGGCAGAGATCTGAGCTAGTTGACTCTTACCGGCAGGAGAATATGAAAACCAAATTTAAATTTTGCTTCAATGATTTCCCTTATTTATTTTTGTATTGCATTTATGTCCTGCCTTTCCTGTAGGGGCTCAAGACTGTAAATGGTGATTACCTCTTCTTTTATCCTTTCAATAACAAGCCTGACAGGTATACAGTTATCCAGTGAGCTCCTTGGTTAAGTATGGATTTGAATTTGAATCTCCTTGGTCCCAGTCCAGCTGCTTAACTGCCACACATAGTGACTCTCCTGGGTAATCCTTTGCTTTCTTGTATAAACATGAAGACTTGACGTTCATTTCCATGGGAAAAAAAATAAGATGGTTGTCCTTGGAGGCCATGAGCTCTGTATAGTACATGTGCCCACACGCAGACTTTATTTGCATTGGTCCTTGCAATCAATATACATATATATGAATCACAACAATTCTTCTTCTTCTATATTCTTCAATCCTTTGGCTAGCAATTATATTTTGGTACTCACATTCTCCATCTATAAAACCTCTAGTTTTATGAAGTTGCCTATTTTGGTTACCTTTAGCATATTTTCACTTTCAGCATGGCAAGTGTGCAAGTTAAAAAAAAAACCATTACTCTTCAAGTATAGGAAGAATTATATTAAGCATACCATTAAAAAAAAGAACTAGAGGTCTTGGTTTTTTCCCAAGCTAAAGCAGATGTTAATTTGATAATGATTTGAAGATTTTGAATCTGAAATAAAAATAAAAATATGTGGTTCATTTGATTTTTCTCTATCCAGGATTCAAATTTCTTTGGTAAAATTGGTAAAATTTGGTATTAAAATTAGGTTCAAGGCTCAAGTTCAGTATTGTTCTGTTATATTAGTTAAAGATTTTTGCTCACCTTTTCCCCTTTTTCTTTTTCTCTCTCCTTTTCTTTTTTTAAACAGCACAGGATAGTTTTCAATAGTAGGATAAAAGCTTCATATTACAGCCATGGAGGATAGCCATGAAAAAAACCCTACAAAAGTCATTCACTGAAAAGGCTTTAGTGGTATATACCAAACCCCTTATTTATTTTTCAATAGAAAGGCTTTCTGCATTAGCCAAGAAAATCAGAATCTGTATTTAACACTAAAGGTATTTCCCAGTGAGAGTCTGTAGAGCATTGTTGTTAGATTTGTTAAAAAAAAAGAAAGAGACTAAATACGATTTCATAAAAGGGAAACTTAATCTCTAAGGCAGTGCTCTCTCTCTCTCTCTCTCTCTCTGTACCCCCTCCCCACTTTCCTACCTCCTCTCTCTCTCTCTCTCTTTTTGGTAATCAGCAGCCTATAATATTTTCACTTTCTCTATGACAAAAGATATTCTTAGGCTTTTCTGTGCTACGACAGGAAGAATGCAAACTACTTTATTCTACTAAGAAATATGTAAAATAATAGAAGAATGGAGGAGATATATTTGTTCAAAGCATTTAAAACGTTATTTTAATGAAAGGCACATAACAATTGACATGCTATGTCAGCTAAAAGGAGACTATAACATTTGAACTGCAAACTGTGTTCATATTTATGTTTTTTTTTTCTGTTCCACTAGCACTTTGAAACAAATTTAGAAAAAAAATAAGAAATAAAGATTAAAAGAATAAAGGGGGAAAACATCAGTGCCTCAAATGTGTAAAAGTAATTGAATATGGCAGAAGCATTAATTATTTGAGCTTAATTGAATTCTGAGGACTGCAGCCATTGCATTTCAGATAGACAGGCTCTGTTTATTATTTCTTTGTGTGTAGATTAACAGTAAAGGAAAAGTAGATAAGTTTCCCTTATTTCTTGAAAATAAATCTGTCAATTCATGAGAAGAGCAAATTGTTCAGAGATAACTGAGTCTTTAGGCTGGAAGAGGAAAAAACAGAAATAACTTAAGAATTGTTCTTAAAAGAATTGTTCTTAAAAAATGAGCTTTTTTCTCAGAGTGATATATGAATGTTGCTTCCATTGCCATTCTACCCTCCCCACCACCTTTCTGAGCTCTGGCATAATCAGATGAAGTTAAGCACTAGGTTTGACTGAAACATTTCTACCTTTCTTTTTTCTGGGAGGCAGGACAAAAATGTGTAGTGCATTAGTTCATGGGCAATACATTTCAAAGAACACCTGCAAGCACATTTGAATGTTCACACTTTTTTAACCTCTCCTTTCACAACTGCATCTTGGCAGAATCAAGTGACCGTGTTTCTGTAGGTGCATTTGGTTTGAACTGGTATTTTTCCTGTGACTACATTTCCTTTTTCTTTCCACATGCAGCTAGTGGAAACCCCCTTTGTTTGGTGGTATAGTTGACTATATTTTTTTGACAATATTAATTATTCCTTCTATAATTCTAATGAATTATCTAAAATTCACTGTTTTCTTCCTAGATCTCATTAGTATTTGACAGTTTTTGTATTAGGGAACAGTTTTCCCACTTTTTTTTTTTTCATGTTTTGTATCATGGAAAATGTTCTTATTTCATTTGTTTGAAAGTATATATAAAGTGATAAAATTAGGCTGTCTTGATGTACAAAAAATCTGAATTAACTGTTAAGCAATGTAACTAGAATAAATAAAATTATACTCGATAATGAAGAAACTTTAAAGATATGCAGAAGACAAAGTGGGATATTTAATATTGGACTTGTGACATTCGCATGATCTGGAGATCAAGACCTGGAAATCTTTCACATTGGATCATAATGTTGTACACATTTGGTTAGCCAGTTTATTAATTCACTATGGTGATTGGATACTCTAAAGCCAACATTAAAACTACTCTGGCTGTCCTAACTAATGCTTGTATTTGTAACGTTTTGCTGGGATTTAATATATGCAGCCAGATAGGTGAACAGAATTAGTGAAAATTATGAATGGAATCGTGTGAAAATGTTAAAGCATAAATTCTAAGTTTTGTAGTGCTAGCAAATAATTGTACATAATTGTAAATATATCTATAGCGATAGCCCAATGACCAGTTACATTTCTATTGTAGGAGATTTTGGTAAAACCAAGAAGGATGTCTGATTTAAAGAAGGTTTTCCATTATATACTATTGTATTTTTTGTAGCTGCTGATTTGTTTAACTTACGGAATGCGGTTTTCAGAAGAGGTAAGAGGCCAGGCAAGAGGTCAAGAGGAAGGCCAAAGAGGAGATAAATGGATGTGCTAAAAGAGGACATGAAGGTGATTGGGGCGAGAGTGGAGGATGCTGAGGACAGAATTGGGTGGAGGCAGTTGATTTGCTGTGGTGACCCCTAATGGGAACAGCCAAAGAAGAAGAATGTGGTTTTCAGAAATAAGGATGTTCAAGAAAAGCACTGTCTGTAGTAACGAGCTGATGAAATAATTGTGAGCCGAATGATTTAATTTAAATGAAATCATCTACAAATAAATCTATACTGATTCCAGGGGAGATCTTACGATGGTATACCATTCTGCATTCTCTCCAGATGGATTTCTTCCTTAAGGAGGTAGGAAACTGTGAAATAAAAGTCCATATGATGTGTACATTGTTTTGAAACAGTTATCTCACATTTCAATCAGAAGTGTTTTGTAGATGTAATGGAGGATGAAAGTTACTGAACTGAAGGCTTTTGGATTGACCTACCATTTAGTCTTTCTCCTCCTTCCTTTCAGACATAACACACACAAAGCTGCTGAATCAACCTGAAGATCCTTCATACTGTTTTCATAAATAACAAGCAAGTGTTTGGAAGTCTAACCTGGCACAAAAGCTTTAGCCTTTGTTTTAACTTTGGTTCTTCAAATTTAGTACTTGGAAAATATCATGGCTTCACATATGGAAGTTTCTAGTTGCCAATAGTTGCTGCTGCTAGACCTATACAATTCTATGTACAGAATGGTCTGATTTTGTTTTTAAATTATTTAAAAACCAGTGTTTCATGAGTACATATTTCAGAAGCCAATTTTATTTATTTGTTTATAGCATATGTACCTTCCCATTTAAAAAAAATCTAAAAGTTTACAATATGAACTGTGCACAATTTCTTACTCTTTTGTAATATCCTCAGCAATCCTTCCTTCCTCCCTCCCTCCCTTTTTTATTATTTTCTTAATTTTTATTCTTATTTTTGAATTTCTGGACCTTACTTTAATTCTGAGGGTATAGATTTCCTAACAGATATATGGTAAAGCAATATGTTTAATGTAAAAGGATCATTCTGTTCATGCTAAAAAATCAGTGACTTTTTAGAATCAAAGATTTTTTTTTGCTGCAATTCTGAGCTCTAATACCTACATTATATTTATATTACATATTAATATGGCCACTAAGGAATTTTCAGTGTTATTTCCTTTGGTTAGAGAGCTGAAGAAGGTAAAAAGTGGTATGAGGTAATTTTAAAAAATTAAAATAAAATAGGAGTGAGAAAGCATGATACTGGGAGAAATGACATAGAGTTTTGAAAGAGACCAGAGGCCTGGCTGACTCAAATACTGAAAAAATGCACTTGACATTTTTGCAAGATTTTTTTGGCAATAGAATTGACACAAATATTAATAAATATGTGCATATCTAGTGACAAAATTCTGATTTCATGATGTTTTTAGAATCTTACTTTAAATTATAATCCAGATTTCAAATCTGGTCCTTATAATAAGAATATAAACTTGGTTTCTTGTCAGTTTTGCTCCCCAGTTGTCCTATTTTGTTTCTATAACATTCAGCTGAAATACAGTTGAAATTGTCTCATAGCATGGATTTTTGGAATTAAATTTTACAAGCATACTTTACATGCTTGGATGCTTTTCCATATGAAATACCTTCTTGTAAAATCAAATTTAGTTTGATAAGAAAAATGATTCTAGCTTCTTCTTTTTTTACTAACATTCTAGTACAGGATTTTTTAACATTGAATCTTCAAAAAGATTTCTCCCATTCCCTTTTCCATTCTCTTCTTACAGGTGGAAATGGCACAGTCTAACAAATTTAGGGCCATTTGATGATTCTGATTATGTGCATAGGTGCTTAGAAAATGAAACCTGCGGGGAAAGATTTCATCACATCTGTGTTTGGTGCAGTGTAGCAATGTTAGCCTGCAGCTCACAGCAATAGAATGAGAGAACAACATTTAGAGTTATGAAGACTGAAGAAACCAGTAGTTGAAATTCATTAGACAGCTGTGCTAATTGCTGCAAAGACTATAGAAGATACAACCGAAAGTCAGTTTTTAGTCCATTCACCAAAGCAGTAGTCTCTGCTTCATGAACAATGTACTCTCACTTTGTCTTGGATTATAATTCCCAGAATAATTAGCTAATGTAGGAGCAGTATAGGCTGATAGTTCCAATATTTAATGAGGATGTCAGACTTTTTTAGGAGAGGGGAGGAGAAACAGAACACACACACATGCACACATGCACACACACAAAATGAACAAAGATAGCAGTGGGTGAGAGTTAAGTATCAAAAAGGGGGATACAATGCAGCCCATCCTATGAATGTTTGTTCTAGTCATTTAAATAATTAAATTGTAGAGAGACGAAACAAATAGCAATAGCACTTATACTTGTATACCGCTTCACAATGCTTTACAGCCCCCATTAAGCATTTTTATACAGTCAGCATATTGACCCCAATAATCTGGGTCTTCATTTTACCGACCTTGGAAAGATAGAAGACTGAGTCAACCTTGAGCCAGTGAGATTTGAAACTGCTGGCAGCCAGCAGTCAGCTACATTCTAACCACTGAGTCACCACATACTGTATATGTACTGGAAGCTAAACATTGTCATAGGTTGCTGTGAAAAGAGGCTGCTTGTAAATAGTCATGATGTATACGTTATTGTAGAATGGTAGAATTAATACGTTACAGTATGGTTAAAATGTTTTGTTCATAAATTTATATGCAAATAATAAAAATTAATTAAAAAAAAGAAAAAAGGCTGCTTGATATATTTAGAATTGTTATTTTTTCTCTAAATTAAGTAAAATACATGTGTGTTGCATGAGTGACTGTTAACTCAGTGGCATGGATTAGCTTTCCTTATATTATGACAGCCAATTATTATTGTTGTCTCCTAGAGACAGTCATTTACATTGTGTACCATTATGGGTTCAGGCGCACCATATTAGCATTTGGGAGTCAGACAAGCCATCATGGCATCTTCAGTAGATAGCTGTAAAAGGCATGCTCTAGATACTATGGAAAAAAATTATTTTGAGTTCCTGCAGTAGCAGATAGATTGAAATCAAGAGGCTGAAAAAGCACTGAACTAGGGCTGTATACTGGCTACTAGTCAAGTCAAAATGAATATGAAATGTGATATATGTATGTTGGTTGATAGTGTCAGGACTGAGTGCAGTCAAGAACTAGAAGAGAATCAAGAATTATCCTAGGAAATTAGATCCAGAGGACAAAAATACCAATTACAGCCCATAAAGGCACCAAAATAACTCAGGTCTTAAGGATAATCTCATTTTAAACAAAAAGTATTTCATAGCCCTTCCTGTTAGAAAGAGCTAGTGACCTTTTTGGATGGACAATAGCATCTCAGAGCTTAACACATAACTTCTTTCAGCTAGGTGGTCTCCAGGTATGTTGGATTTCACATGTCATAATTTCCAACCAGGAGAACATCAGATTGAGAAATGCTTGACTAGAAAGTTTCATTATCCTAGGAGTTGTTTACTAGTTTTAAGACAGCTTCATAAAGGGTTGAATTTTTAATCTTGGTAGCTGTAATTCTTGATAGCTGATAGATAATCCACAGTAGTCAAGGCTGTGAGATAATCAGACCACATCTACAATGTTATGTCCAGATCTGGGCACCACCTTTTAAGAAAGGTTCAGAGAAAATGGAATAGTGTAATGAACATTAACAAGGATTGGAAATGTAAGGAGGACCGATTGAAGAAATTGAGTATATACCAGCTTTGGAAAAGATAACTGAAGACTTTTCAGGTATAGCAAAAGGTATGGTTACTGGGACTTAGCCCTGAAGTTTTAGTCTCACAATTATCCTGTGATAAGTTAGGCTAAGACACAGTAACTAACTAAGATGCAGAAAGCTTTTATGACAGAAAACTAAACTTCACATTATCATAATTATGAAGTGTGCTGCTGTCCTGTTTTTTCTTCTTGAAAGAAAGTATGTGGGGTTCTGATCTGAATTATAATCATGGCACATGGAAGTGGATAATTTAAGATTCCTTTCCTAAAGCCACTTCCTTTCTCAAATTCGTTTCACATGGAAGGGTTTAAAGGAGGAGTCTCTATTGTGGCCTCTTGTGCTTTCTTTGAAGAAAAAGGACAAACATCATTAGGTATAATCAAACTACAGCGATGTCCTATATCACAAAAATGTCTCTGGTCTGGCATCTGAATGCTACAGAGACAATTCCAGCTAACAGCCTCAGTTTGAAATGATCATCTGTGCTTTTATAATTGAAGGCTCTTCGCTTATTGTGTGTGGGAGAAGTGAAATTGGCTAATTAGTTGCTTCTGTTTTACATGCTCCTGGCAGATTTATGTTCATAGTACAGAAGTAGACTAGCCACAAGCAGGTGTCAGTGATATAATCTTCTGTTGCATTGTATTATGTATATAACTTGCACAAATCATGCTTCCAGTGTATGGAGGGGGGGTGTCCCTCTGGTTGAGCTCTGCCCACCTGGGTTTCGGGTTTTTCATCGGCCGAGGACTCAGGGCAGGGGTG
>JANHFJ010009722.1:12833-27127 GCA_032468195.1 Cerberus rynchops
GAGTTGAAGTCCACGAGTCATGAAGGAGTCATAATTGCCCATCCCTGGTATAGAATGAAGAAGTGTCTGTATTTTAAGAGACAGTGCTAAGATGTTAATTTTGGCTATATTGCTAGAAATGAAGTGGGGAAGAGGGTTTTTGTTTCTTTTTTTCTTCTCTCTATGTGTATTTCTGTATTAGTTTTTACATTTATTTCTTAAATGTAACTTTTAATAAAATTATTGGGGGGAAAAACTTGGAGTGGCAAATGTGTCATAGATAATATACTTCATTTCATTGTAGTTCTGTACGTGCAGTTCTGTGTCCTGCTTTTTTTTAAATCTATGTTGTCTGATGTAGCAGCTTGGTCCTGTTTCACTATAAACTGTACTGTATATTGTTGAAATGACAATAAAGCCTACTTGACTTGTATCTTAACTTAGTGGTGCCCTCTACAGTAGATCACAATGTAAATCAATCTCAGCAGCAAAAACCAGTAACTAAAGAGTACTAACCCTGTCCTTAGGATATTGTTATTTAAAATTTGAGACTCAATGCTATAATTGACTACTAAATAGGTTTTTTTAAAAAATAATTACAACCTAATCTGATAGCTGATT
The DNA here is from genome assembly GCA_032468195.1 of Cerberus rynchops. NCBI lineage: Eukaryota > Metazoa > Chordata > Lepidosauria > Squamata > Homalopsidae > Cerberus > Cerberus rynchops. The sequence continues at coordinate 13,434 of JANHFJ010009722.1, forward strand.
CTTATAATTCAATATATTATATAGTATCAGGCTATGGGAAGGATTGTTCTAAATATTCACTTCTAGTTCTACAATGTTTGTCAAGAATCTTTTTGTTTTTACATGTATAAATCTCTATGTCCTTATGCATCTTAATCTGAGACTGTATAGGCCTGCCTTTCCTAAACTGGCCAATCAAGTTACCACTTTGAGGATGTTCAAAATAAAAGATAGCTATATCCTAAAGTCAAGCTCAATGCTTAACAATTAATATGGACTAATCCATGCATTTTCTTTTCAGGATGTCTCTTCTACTTCACAATCTGGCCTCCAAAATCTCAGAATCCTCTGGTGATTTTTTATCAAAACACTAACCAAGTGTAACCTAGCTTAGCTTCTGAATCTAAAAAGAAGAGTCAAGTTCTGCCAGCTGATGAAACACACACACACACATGCACGTACACACACACACACACACACACACACACACACAACTCTAAATGAACTCCAGGGAATTGGAACATCTCTTAGAAAAAATTGAAATTGTAGCTCAGATATTTGGGGAATTCAAACAAATTGCTTCTGTTCTTAGATCAGGAAACACCTGTGATATTGTTCTCATAGTGTTACTATAACACTATGAATGTAACAATAAAATAAAATAAATCATATACACAACTTTCAGAACAATCACACTGAGGATTTCATTAGGCACTTACTTTTACATCTTAAATCCAACATTTCCCAAGATCCATTTCTGGTGCAAACGGAATTAATTTTTGTCCCTGTGGAATAGAAACCTTTCATGCAGTTGTATTCTACGGTGCTTCCTGGATGAGTAGACCCATTCCATATCATGTTTGAGAAAGACAGTACAGGAGGTTGGCCACAGTTAATTTCTAAATGGGATGAAAAGGAATTTTTATTAAGAAATATACTTTGAATATTGTCCTACGTCATGAGGGTTGATTCCTTTATTTTAAATGGATTCTTTTTAAGAGTCTAATATTTAGACCGTGTTCTATAATTTGTCCCAAACTCCTATTAATTGTGGCAAGCAGGATGACATAGAGAGGCTACTACTATAAAACTCCCTTCTAATTCCCAATCAATGGATTATAATCGGCTTTAGACAAGAATAAGTTTCCTGCTTTGGGGATTGGTTTTTAAGGATAAAGAGGAAACAAGACAATAAATAATGTCTATGAAAGGTGCACCATTGTTTGTAATTTTACAGCCCAGATCTGATAACCCTAATATTTAGCCATTCGTTACTTGGAGCCTTCAAAAACGCCAAATAAACTCCCCTGCAACCAATGCCATTTCAGTGGCACTGGCTATGGGTGGCAAATACATGTATATTCAGCATAAATGTCTGCAGCATTGAAGCCACATTGGGTTTCATGTGAAGTGATGGAGAAAATAGTGTATGAACAGTTGTATATGTGAAGGCTTCCATGCTGCAAACACTTACATTCATTGGGTAGTTGGTTGCAATAGTTAATGCAATTGAACAATTATTGTAATGTTGGCAGGAAAATATGGTTGTCTCGATAAGGAACATCTGCCAACAACCAAAGATAAAATGGAAATTGTGAATCAGCCATTAGAATAGAGGGGATGAGAATCATCTACTGAAAAAATACTTTTCATATAACCATTCTGATTCTAAACTAGTTATTGGTCGTGTTATCAGGAATGAACAACTTGACAATAATAATGAGACTTTTTCCTCAGAAAGAAAATTGTATTTATGATGTAAAAGCAACTTTCTGGTACCATGACAATGGACAGGATGTGGGCAAGGTCACATCACTATCTAGTGAGGAATGAATTTTCTATTTTTTTCCGATTGAGGAGGAGGGTGCTTTTATATATTCAAAATATTAACCCTATGTTAGGGTATATGCTGCAGTTTTCAGCATATTTTACTATTTCAAAATTGTGTCACCAATTTTGGATAATATGGTAAGAAGGGGCTCCAGAGGCTGCAGAAAAGGAATCAAATATGATCCTGGACTTGGAGCTGATATTTGATTTTATTTACCCATAAAAAATATTTGAATAAAAGTAACAGATAATATATTTACCCTTGCATTCAAAAGTAACGTTTTCCCATTTGTGAGATATTTTACATTGTGAAAAATTATGTTCTCCGAAAGACTGAAATCCACCTTTGCATTTATAGTATATGGTGCTCCCTAAAGTTGTGCTGTTATCCCAGATAATGTCTGCATTTGGCAGCCATGGTGGTTTTCCACAGTCTACTTCTAAAGGGACAGGAGATAAAACAAAAATTTAAGTACTGAAAACTGAACACACATCAAATAATTTAATAAGAATCTACTGTCCAGTTCATAGGTACTCCTAAAAGACAGACAGCAGTCTCAAGCCAGTTGTCCAATTACGTCTCTTTTAAGAGGGGGTATGTGTATGCAACTTGTACAAGCTGCTACGTCAGGCGCAGAATGTCCATCTTCTCAGATTACAGACATTCTCAATACACATCCACAAGTGAGGCACGGCTTATGACCACACTTCTGTACTCATGGCCAGTACACAAGGAGTCAGTTTCCAACCCCTCTCTCTCTACCGGAGAGAAAAAATATAATTAATAAAAGGCCGTGCATTGTGAGTGCAAATGTGATGTTTCTCCCATGGACCCCAGCTGGTCTACTCATGAGAAGCCCCACAAGACATCCATCCTGCAGTCTCCTCCAGAGAAGCAGCTGTTTGGAGTGCAGATGGGCGATCTCTCCTTGACCTGGAAAGACTTTTTAACTGACCAGAAATCACTGCCGGCCAGTGTTCACTTCACTGATCCTTTGAAAACAACTGGTCCACCACAGAACCTCACTGATCATTTTAAATCTTGAGGCAGAACCAGAGCAGAGAACAAAGTGAGGAGCTGAATATCAAGGCTAGGAAAAAGACATTAACTAACACAGTTTTTCTGAGATTTTGATTAAAGTACATGGAAATAAGCAGAAGTCTAAGGCAGAAAATTGTGCTAGAATGTACCTCTTTGTGTGTTGCTTGTTAGCCCTTATTGTCTCTTCTATTTATTTCTTACAGAAATAATAAATTTTAGGTAAACTCAGCTTTCCTTTCTATTCCTCCCTCAGAGTGTGATCAAGATGATTTATTGTTTTCTTCATTAATATCCTGTGGTCTGAAATAGCAATAGCAATAGCACTTAGACTTCTATACTGCTCCATAGTGCTTTACAGCACTTTCTAAGTGGTTTACAGAGTCAGCGTTTTGCCCCAAGCAATCTGGGTTCTCATGATACTGACCTCAGAAGGATGGAAGTCTGAGTCAACCTGGAGCTGGTCATGATCGAACATCAGGCTGTGAACAGAGTCAGTCTGTAATACTGCATTCTAATCATTGTGCCACTAGGGCTTTAATATAATCTAGAACAGGCATGTCAAACATGCAGCCTCGGGGCCGCATGCAGCCCATTGCAAGTGCACCTGCGGCCCGCACAGATGATATTTTACATGCCACCTTGGATCCTTCTTGAGCAAAAGGCGGGGTAAAATATTTTAAATCAATAAATAAAATTAAGTAAGTGAGTAAGCAGGAAGGAGAACCCTACATGCTGTCCTGAGTTCACTGTTAAAAAGGTAGTCTAGACATGTCACAAATAAACAAAAAAGCTTCTGAGGCTCCCCGGGCAAATTGCAAGAGAAACACCTCTCCCCTGGAGTGACAACTCCTCTTCCTTAGCCTGATCAGAGGAGCCAGTTGGGCAAGGCCTGCGCTTGTAACCTGACCTGCGCTGCCAGCATGTGTTTTCTGCTTGTCCCACCATCCCAGGAGCAAGACGGGCTGTCCTCCAAGCTGCCAAGGGTGAGCCCAGCCGCTGCTGCCCAATTGAAGAGAGTGCGGCCCTCAACATAACTCAAATGTGATAATATGGCCCTTGGGGGACTCTGCATTTGACAGGCCTGATCTAAAAGCTGTGACTCTTCTATCTTATCTTCCCCACCCCCACCCCACCCATTTTTAACTTTTAGGCAGCACAAAAACTGAGAGCCTTAACTGTCACAGTTTAGAGGGAAGATGCTATGACAGGCACATAGTAGGGTAGAAATGGTGGCAGTATGAACTACTAAGTAATGGAAAACTGAAAGCCAGATTAGGATGTGAAGTTTCAGAAGATTTCTGAAAGAGGAGATCCAATTCTAAAAACTCAATTGTGCTATTATACCCATTACTTCAATAAAAATAGTATAAAGAGTTTCAGAAAGCTGCATAGAATATTCTGAAAGTAGCTTAGCACTAGCCATATTCAGATACCATGTTATGAAATACTTATTAGTCCTCTCTCTTCTGATACAGCTATAATTAGGTATTGGGAAAATTCATTTCTGTGGTAATGAATTTGAATAACCAAATGAATGAATAACCAAAACTTGTGTAAAAATTGGTTCTCAGACTGATAAAGATTCAAATGACTGTTACGTAAACAGCCAGCTGTAGATTTCTCTGTTATCAAGAAAGGGAGCTGTCATGCTTTCAGTTCACAATAAGACTATGAGAAAGAGATTCAAGAAGTCTTTTTCCTAATATACACTGAAAGAAATTGGTTCCACATTGAAAAATCAGTTCCCTTGTTGGAATTCTTATATCCCTATTTTTTTCATCTGAATAAATCTTGCTAAAGAGAACAGTGTGAGAAATATGTTTGGGAAAGAATCATTTTCAGTTCAGGCAGTCTGTAATATTTGGATCAATAAACCGTTAACTGTTGTTAAAAAGTTAATGTTGTGAACTATTATCCATCAAAACAAAGACAGCATCAAAATTTTAACTGAGCTGCACATAAAACCGTTTTGTATATATTATAAGTTGACAACACTCTGGGTCTATCGCTCAAAACAAATTCCAAAAAGGTCATAGTGTAGTTGTATAACAACAATACCTAGTATGAGAAAGTATGCTTTATGCATATGTATTTGTTTTATCTGTGTTACATTAAAAAAATCAAAATAGCTATTTTAATATCCCTTCAAGACCAGGAAAGGGTGTTTTTTCCTTAAGCTTTTTTGATACAGTTTTAATCCTATTAATTCTTGTATGCAGCTTTTCTGCTTTATAAATTTGGGATGGGGGGGCGGTTATGTACATTTAATTTTCTTACTTTCTGAAAACCACTGTGACAATATAATTGAGACACAGTATGTAAACAAGCAAGCCTGGATCAGTATGTCACAGCAAAAGAGTACACAGTGAGACATTCATTAAAATTAATTTTAAAATAACGCAGTAAAAGTTGTTTTTAAAAATAAATACAAAAGATAATACTGTTGATATCATTAGACAGAGTGAGCCAGGAAAAGAAAAAAAAAAGGAATGACCATAAATGCTATCTTTGACTTGCAGAGACAGCACAGTTTCAACCTTGCCAATGGGGCAGGATTGTCTCCTGTGGGAAAGATAGAAGCCTCTCTTACCACAGAGAGATGCTGTCTAATGGCCAGCACTGAACTCAAAATCAACTGCCAAATCATTTTGCTTCTCTAGGAAAAATTTGGGGGAAATCTCTCCTTCGTGCTATAGCGTTAGGCTAGCATAAGCAGCAAACAATCAAACAACAGTAGCCAAAATTAGTGCAGTAATTTAAAACAAAGATTTCTATGCTTTGTGGCTTTAAGATTTGTGGACTTCAACTCCTACAATTCCCCAGTCAGCCATGCTGACTGTGGAATTCTGGGAGTTGAAGTCCACACGCCTTAAAGTTAAAAAAGTAGGACATCCCTATCTTAAAACATCTATGGGAAAAAGCTGCCTTTCCAGTACTGAATGCATATTTTCGTTTATAATCTCTATTCCTATTATAAATTAAGAATAACATGAGGTAGGAGGTATGTTCACGGCTTTAAGTTATATATTAAAAAGGAGGGATAAAAGTCCAATAATAATAGGTAAACTTTAAAAAATATCTAGGGGACATGGGAAACATTGTATTGTTTTCCTGGGTAGGTACAACACAGAAAATCTTGGAATTATATAAAGTGGGCATTGATTTCTGTGAGATTTAAAGGAACCATTTTTTTTCAAATGGACTGACAAGTGACTACTCTCATTGGAACAATAACATTTATCAATAGATTTTTCAAATGCTCTCTTTACCTTTACACACCATATCTGCACCTTCCCATTTTCCGTTGGCATTGCAAACCACAGCTGAGTTTCCACTTTCAAGGACATAATTAGGCTGACAAGTATAAAGAATTTGGTTTCCATAAGTGGTTTTATCAACAGGACCTGACAGAGTGTTTGGAATATAAGGTGGAGATCCACAATCCACAACTGCAGTAAAGTGAAAAGAAAAATAAATTTGAGATGTTTCTCCCCAAATACTTTGACTTCCCTAGATCTATCAACCGGAGAAGAAAGTGTTCCTTGAGAGAAAATATAAAGCACCAAGTCTCATTTTCCTCAGAATCAAATCCTTGGAATTCCTCAGAATATACAAAATTGGAAGAATCATGGAATTTTACCTGCTTAAGAAGAAAAGCAACTTTGAAAGAAATGGCATTCCCTTCCCATTTTTTTAATTATTACCCATGTGAATAGTTGTCTTCCTTACTAGTTTCAGATCTGTAGCAGACTGAAATTTATTGTGAGAAATACAGTGTTTTCCTTGGTAACATAAGAAAAATTAAATTAAACATTAAATTAAATGGGTTTTTAAGACATTGTGCACCTTCTGCAGTTTTAAACCAATGTATTCTAACTTGATATGTTTAAATAACTTATAATCAGTAAATGCAATAAATGTGTTACTGATATATGAGGAATGCAAATTTTAAGAACAGAGTGATGAACTGATAAGGGGAAAAGAATTAAGCACACTTAGGGTGGTTTATTCTGACAAATCCAAATAATAAATAAGTAATACATTAATTTTAGCAAATCTAAGTGTTGTGTCACAAGGATGATCCATGCAATGCCAATACTATATAATACAAGTGTATATTTTACTGCTTTTGCTAAATATTGCAGATGTAAATTTAGCTTGCACTACATTCACTGTTTAATCTATTAATTATGAGATTTTAAGAGAATCAGACACAAATGCATTTTGCTCACAAAGTTTAAAATATACTCAGTGAAAAAGTCCATCGCCAAAAACTAAAACCAATTGTACCAACTACACTTTAAATTAAATGAAAACAGAAAAAATATTAATGATTTATTGTTGCGGTCCTTACCTATACATTTTGTGCCATCATTGGGAATAAATGTTCCATGTTTATTAGAAGCCTGGAAGCCTATGTGGCAAACACAGTAATAGCTTCCGTATGTGTTATGGCATACAGCATGTTCTCCGCAAATGCCAGAAAGACATTCATTTTTATCTGACAATATATTTAAAATATACGACAGAGATTAATCAAATTAATAGAGTACAAATAACATTATATAATAAGATTAATAATATTGTTCTACTACTCTAATAATGGATGAAAATATCCCGAGTATGTGTCAGTATAACACATATACATCTAACCTGGAGCAATTAGGCAATATTATTTTGTTACCATCAACACGAATTAATAAGTGAAAGAAAAATATATACATTGTAAGACTGTGAAACTAACTGAAGGGAGGATACAATAGATCTGAGTAAAGACAGTCTTATTTTGGGAAGTGGAATTGATAATCACATTCAGGGAAGTGAAAGTTTAGACAATTATGAATGAAAGGGCTAATAGGTATGTTAGAAATTATAAACTAGCATCATCTGAGCTGTTGTAGGGAAGTATCTACAGACTGATGAATGTTGATAATGGAAGAACCAGATGTGAATTTGGGTGGAAATTGTGCAAGATGCTTAACAAATATGATGAATATGAGAAAAATTATTAGGTGAGGCAAATGTATGGAAATGTTTGAAGAGTCAAGGATAAGGTTGGTGACTTGAGAGCACCTTTTTTAAAAAAATCTGTTTCAAACAGAACTACAGGAGAAGCATCAAAAAAGATAAGATGGCGGATCTGTTGTGATACAAACCACGCACCTTTTGTCCATGTGAACAAAAGTGCAGGGATCACATGATGCTCCTCCTACCATCTGCTCCTCCTTGGACATTGGTCACTTGTGTATTAGATATCTTGCATGATACAAATAAAATAAATACATCAAAGCATAAGACAGTTATGATTGACAGGGAGAATATCATACCATGGCTGCAAAAATCTTGGTGACCGTAAATGGCTGCAAGTTTGTAAATATTCACCTACCATGGCAGATTGTTCTTCCATTTCCAATAAATCCATAGTTGCATTCACAGATATCTTTGCCATCTTTTTGTACACATGTGGCATTTACATGGCAAGTAGCACAAATATCAAAAATTACACCTCTGGTGTTTTCTGCAAAAAAATTAAAAGGGGTGGGGGTTAAATTAAGATGGGAAGTACCCTAAGAATAAGACAAATCTGAAAACCTGAAAAACAGGGAGAGCCTGGAAAGAATAGCAAAGAAGAGAAAAAACAGTCGCATATTTTTAAATGCATTATAATAAAACCTTTTAAATCGTTAGAATTTTTAGTGTTCTGTACCCTGCTTTGAGCTCAATGAAAAGCAGGATTTCATTTAATAAATTCAATTAATTTAATTTAATAAAGCAGTAAGAGAAATGCATCCAATATATAATTAGAAGAAACACAAGAAAGATTCTCAGATTAGGACTGTCAGATGAGGAGACCAAATTCAATCCCTCATATGTTATTTCATAAGGCTGTTGTGAAAATAAATCATATCATGCTAGTGACAATTAGTAACAATACAATACACTGGGTTATGATCCTTAAATCTGAAATCAGCAATCAGCATGCCAAAAGACTATCTGGCTATCCATGCTAAATTCTGCTGCAATACACTTGGAAGAAAGATGATCTATATACAGTACTAGTGTTTCTCAGACTTGGTAATTTCCAGATATATAGACCAACCCAGAATTCCCTAGCCAGCATATTGCTGAGAATTCTGGGACTTGAAGTCTCCACATTCAGAAATCATTAAGATTGAAAAATAGTATCAGATTAAAAGGTGTGCACACAAGGAATCGTTGGAATCACCTAAAGAATTAAGGAAGGGAGGGGATTTTGGCATCATTGGTTAGTGAATTGCAACTCCCAGCATCCTTCACTACTAGGTAAATTGGCTGGGACTGCTGGAAGCTCTCCAAATAAAACTTGCAAACTGGGGAAGGTTTGCATAACATATTTAGAAGAACATTTTGCAACTTGGCATGAAGTGCTGAGTGGCTTCCACCCACTTTTTAGCATGTAGGAAATAACGTTGAATGCTTGCAAGAAGACAACATCCTCATTTGGAGATGTTGGGCAAGCTCAATGGTTATTTATTTACTTACTTATTTGAATTTGTCTAACAAAAATGAGAACAAGAATAAAAGAATAAAAATACAATGACAGGGACGATAGGCACGTTAGTGCACTTATGCGTGCTCCCTCTACTGACCACTTAAGTATGAATGAAAGTCAATTTGTGACTGAAACTGTGAAAATTTGTAGCTGAAACAACTGAATCAGGTAGAGTATTCCAGACTTTGACAACATATTTGAAATCATATTTGAAATCATATTTTTACAGCCTCGCTCCACATAGTTTGCCATTGCTATATTTGGGGGTTCTTTCCATCAAGATTAGGCCCATTGTGTTTGAAAAGGAAGACACTGTTGGAATGACCATTGTATCTTTTAATAGTACTTTTACTCACTGAACAGAAGATGCTTGAAAGTTAGGGGGAAAATATAATAAATATCTCAGGAAAATGTTATGAGAAAGTAGAATTCATCCTGGGGCTATATTTGTTATATACCACCCAGATGGTTTTCCCTCTAAAACAACAGAACAGCAGATGCATTCTTGAGCTATTTATCCATGTGCATTCTGCACATGATCAGAGATACTTTCTGGGCATTATTCAGACAGCAAAAGATTAAGCAGATGACTGGCCTTCATAACACATCTGGAGGACAACATATTGGTTGCTTTATCTCATTGTTCTAGGGACTTGCTGCAGCCCCCCTTAATAACGGACTAGTTGGAAGGGACCTTGAAAGGTCTTCTAGTCCAACCCTTTGCACAAGCAGGAAATCCTATACCATTTCAGACAAATGGTTGTCCAAGCTCTTCTTAAAAACCTCCAGTGCTGGAGCACCCACAACTTCTGGAGGCAAGTCCTTCTACAGATTAACTGTTCTAACTGTCAGGAAAAAATTATTTTGCCACCTTGAGATACTGTAACTTGCCTCAGCCTTTCTATATAGCATGTTGAAAAAAACCGTAATCATAACAAGTAATACTTCTGTTAGTATTAACAGTCCAAGATGTTTAATAAAGCAGCTTGGATGAAAGAAGGGGGGGAGAGAGGGAGAGGAAAGGAATGGAGAGAGGTGGGAGGGGGAAGGAGAGGAAGAGAAAAGGAGAGAAAGAGAGACGCAGCAAACATTTCGTCAAAACTGACTCCTGGCTCCGCTTGTAATTGCCCAACTCTACGTCAAACCCGGCTTCGGATGCTTCAAGATTTTGGCGCCGGAGCGGTGCTCCGAATTAAACTCCCAAATCGAGTCGAAGCGCCGGATTGCAGGCGAAGTCTCTGGTCAACGCTTACCCCGTTTCTTCCCATCCTCCGAAGAGCAGGTGAGAAACAGCAGCGCCCACAAGACCAGCAGCGGGAACTGAGGACGCCGATGGCCCCGCGTCGCCCCAACAGACCCGGAGTTCATGTCGCCTACAGCAGCGCCAGTTCCCCCCTCAATTCGTTTCAGCCCCGGGAGGCCCTGCTGGAGGAGAGGCCCGGCCTAGGCGCGGCCACCGTCTACTTCTTCCTTCCCCAGCTCCAATCTGTCTTCGCCCCCTTCCTCGCGCCGCTTGTCACCCTTGCGGGTTGCAGGAAGGAAGCGCTCGGCCCAGTCGAGCGTGGGAAGTTGTTTGGCTCGACCCTTCCATTGGGTGCAGCAACAGAGACCCCCGAGCCCCTCCTGGCGTCTGAATTGCTCCCCATGCATTCCTCACGGCCATTCTTCCGCCTCCCTTTTAGGGCCTTTGAACCCCCGAGCTTAATTGTTACCCGTGAGGCTGCAGCAAAAACATTTTATAGTTTGCAGAATGGAAGATGTAGGAAGGTGGCACACCCGCATTCCCCACTCTGCCCATGGCTGAAGTGGGAAACTGAAATTAGTAAACTGGGAATTGGCTGCACTGTGTGTGTGTGTGTGTGTGTGTGTGTGTGTGTGTGTGTGTGTGTGTGGTTTTTTTTTTTTTTTAAATAGGATCGATTTTTCCAGGCATTTGAGATTCAAAGTCTTTTGAGGAGTACATCAATACTGTTTCTAAAGTGAGCAGAGGCTATTGAAAATTCTCACTGTTCATCAGAATTAATCAGCTGAAAAAATAAGGAGAAAGCTCCACAAAAGAAGGTTGCAAATATAATATTAGCTATTATGTAAATTCCCCATGGAGACCCAGGGAAGGGTTTAAACAACAAAATATGGTATCTTGATCTTTCAGTTCTGAACTAGTTTTCGATAGGGTCATTCTATCCAAGTGGCTGTCCTGATAAGAGTATCAGTTGACTTTACAAGGGAGTACTTATTTTCAACTAGCAGCCAGAAAGATGATAGTATACTGGTTCCTTGTAGAATTTCATACATTTCATTGCCATATGATTTTTCTTTTTCTAGCGGGTACTGTAAACCCTTTTTTTGTTCAGATGGCGAATCACATTTCAAAAAAATACGTTAATATAGTCAGGGACTTTCAAAGGTTTGGGGAGTATTTCTAGTCTCCATATCCCTTTCTCCAGAAGGTGCAACTAACTGATAATAGTATGATTTAGAGCAGAATTTTCAAACTGAGCAAGAAAACAACACATGCTGCCTTGTGTGTTAAAAAAACAACAACACCTTCAATAATGCAGTTCTAATCCAATGAAAGGAAGTGATGATTCTGATGTAACACAAATAAACAACTTTGAGGCTTCTAATGCAATTTGCTGATGGATCTCTTGTATTGCCTTTGCCAACATTTTCTCCCTTTACAAGCTGGAAACAGTTTTTGCATTTACTTTTTACAATTAGTTCCTAAATATAGCTCATGTTGACAAGGAATAACCTTTACCTGTAGAGATAGAGGCAACATTAGCCACACTAGGAAAATGAGAGCAGAAAATCAACCTCCACAGTTAAGAATAGAATTACACTTTATTGAGATAGGCTATAAAGTCAGAATTTTCAAGTCTGACTGTGCTGTGCAGAGGCATGCTGTCACTTCCTGAATGGTGCAGCTAGGATTTTGCTGAGCATCAAAACCCAAGATTCCCCAAATAATTCAACAAAGTGTGAAACGAGGGAGTTCCAGATAAATCTATAAATTAAAGCTTGCTTTCTTGCTTAGATGTCATCAAATCAGTGCCAACTCTTAGCATATAGATAGATTTTTCTCCCTAGGAGGATCTGTCCCCAACTTGATCCTTCAGGGATTCCAATGGTGCACCTATCTCCATTGTAGCCGAATCCGTATGCTTTGCTTTTGGTTGCCCTCTCTTCTTTCACCTTTCCCAGCATTATAGATTTTTCCAGAGAGTGAGGTCTTTTTATAGTATATAGGAATGAGGTCTCTGAAGTATGATAGCTGTGGATTGATTTGTTCAACGGTCTGTTTTCTTAGCTACCCATGATATTTTCAGGTGTAATCTCTTGAGCACCAAAGTCCAAATGCACCAACACACTTTCTATTCTGCTCCTTCAAATGTCCAACTTTTGCTTTCATAGACTGTCACAAGGAAAATACGGATTTCAGATTCTCATTTCACGTTGAGCTATTTTTTTCTACACCCAAGTGCTATCCTGCTGTGAGCATTGGAGAGCAAACCAGACTCCCTTTTATTGCTGTAGTTCTGATCACTGTTTTTTATTTGTTCTACAACGTGAGTACAGAACCGGTTGTAACATATAGGAAAGAGGAAGGGGAGAGAGAAGAAAAACTTTAGAAGTGTGCTTAAAAATAAAAACAATAAAATAATGGTGTGAAGAGGCTCTTAAAAGACCACTAGATCTAAAATTCTAAATGAAAGGATTGATTTTCATATTTGAGGAGGACCAGTTCACAGGGGTGGGGGGCTTACTCTGTTACTCAACTACAACTCTCAGCAGCCTCAGTCACCTTGGCTACCATTAAGAGATGTTGAGTGACAAGTTAGGAACATTAGGAGGTTTGTGTAATGACAGGAAATGGCTGTAAAACTGACTTTATGAATCTGACATTATCTCTTTTTTTTTTTTTTGCTTTTGCCTTGAAAAGAATGATAAATTCCACATGCCAAAAACTAGTTAATGGCATTTGCAGCTCCATCCTAGTGAAAAGTTCCTGAAGGGACACCTTTTCAGTCCAGAGGCAAGGGTGTATAGGTGGCAAAGAAGTGATATGGTGTCACTGGCAGGGAGTGGGTGGGAATGTTTTGTTTGACAGTGTGTGTGTGTTTTAGAGGAGCTTGGGAGAATTGAGCTAGGGCAGCAGCCGTGCTTTCCAGTGAGGATGGAAGCAAGGGCAGGGATTGCTGTGGTGCTAGATCAGACATGGGGAAACTACAGCCTGCGGGCCACATCCGGCCCATTGGGCTTTTTAATCCGGCCCGCCGAACTAGTTCTGGCGCAGACTGGGGAATTCCG
>JANHFJ010009722.1:27227-43347 GCA_032468195.1 Cerberus rynchops
GCCTGTTAAAGGCCAAATCTTTTCATGTAATGGTTTTTACATTTAATTTATATTAGTTCACAGAAACACACCATTCTATTCTGGCCCGGCCCCTCTGTCAAATTTTAGAAAAAAGTCAAAAAGTTTGCCCACCCCTGTGCTAGATGGCAAGAGAGAGATCTTCGCTTGAGAAGATGGCAGTGAGAAAAATTAGGATTCCCCCTTTCCTTGCTCCTTAAGGCCTTGATTTCCCTGACAGCAGGAAATCACCTTCCCAACTAGCTTGATGACCTTCTTTTAGAGATACAGCAAAAGGAGCAGTTTCCCCATTTTCTTTTAGCATCTTTGCATATTCTGTTTTCCTTTTATTTTCCTAGCAACTAAACCCCCCCCCAGTTTCAGTAGAACATTTCATCAATACTGTTAGAAATGAAACACAACCCTCTTGTATTGTGTCATGACATATTGCACTGGAGAAGAATAATTTTACTTTGCTGATGCTAACTCAGGGTATGTGTTTCCCCTTCCATTAACACAAATGGCTGGCCAGTGAAAGATTCAATCTAATCTTCCAGAGATGCATGTTGAAAGGTCCCTAAGGGATCCTTGATGCTCTCTGAACTTGTTTGTTTTCTTGTAGACCTTTCATTACCCAAATTAGGCAACATTGGGGCTAGTAAGGAGTGGGGTTTGTTCTCAGTTTGCTCAGAGGTCCCTATAATAAGTAAACGCTGGTCATCTTGAAATCACTCTTGGGAGACCTTCAGCAGTGAAATCTGCAGAAAACTTTTTATTCAAACATTATCACAATCTCTTCTTTAAAAAAAACAATACAGTTTAACAATATCTCTTGTGCCTTTCTACATTTTACGTTCTTCCAAGCAAAAATAAACTTAACAAAACTAAACAAAAAAGGCATAAATCTCTACATTGCAAGCAATCAAATAAATATGAAAGACGTGAATGGCTTGGGCAGTAGTTGTCCTTTTAAAAACAATAATGCAATAAAAAATTATTCTTTCCCAACTCAGATAAATGGAAGTGAGCCCAGAGCCTCAGTGAATACAGATTACCCATTCACAATGTAACTTACATTTATTTTTATACGCTTTGCTGTCACTTGCTTCCTGCTGAAGGGCTGAGATGAGAACAGCAGAGCATGATGGAGGACTGCCATTGTACACATGAAATAGAGAGCAAATACCGTCCTTCTGGCTTGGTTGTAATCAGATTAATTAACAATTGCCTCCTGGTTTGCTGATTAGACAACCAGGCAAGCATATAAGCAATAAAGTGTGCTGGAGCAGATAGAAATAAAAACGTGTGCATTGTGAGAGAGAGAAAAAAAAAGGGGGAGAGGGGGGGAACTGCCTGGAGTCTTGGTTCCCATCAAAATGCTTCAGTGGTTATTGTGGTGCTTGAGCATTTTTCCTGTAGTAATATTGGCCGCAAAGGGAATACGGCACCCCTCATGATGTTAAGCAACATCTTAGCATGCAGCTGTTGTGCTAAACTGAACTTAAACCATAGAAATGGTCGTCAACTGAAACCAGCAAACTACAGAAAAAAGGAGGCTATTGATGCTACAGTAATGTAGGAATATTAAGCACAGCCAGACACAACAGCAAAGCTATTAAGAACCTTCTCTTGTAATCTAAGAAGAGGATACATGGCAACAGTTAGCATCTAAACACAGACAGCTGGACATAGCATTATGTAAGTGCATTTCAAATGTCTTCCTCACTATTTTCACCAGTTCTTCCTCTCTCCCAGAGCCTGGAGAGTTTTTTTTTTTTAATGATGCTGATGCAGGAACTGTAACTATAGAGACCTCTAATAGCCTCCCCTAACATGTACTGTTTCAGAATTAAAAGCCAGAAATGGTCATTTCCCTCAGTATTGCTATACCTGCTTTTTAGAATTAAAAGCAAGGAACAGTTATTTCCCTCAGTATTGTCTTACCTGCTATCTGTAGGACCACAATATCCGTTCTGAAGATACTTCAATTACTTAAGCCTCAGTTAGTCTCCTTTTTAATTATCATTATTTTAAAAGGTGTATTACATTTTAATATAGCTATATGCATCTAGTCCTCAACTTACAACCATTTATTTAGCAACCGTTACAAAGGCAGTAAAAAAAGTGACTTAAAACAGGTCCTCACACTTCTCAGCCAGCTTCCAACAAGCAAAGTCAATGGAGGAAGCCATATGCTTAACAACTGCAATGATTCCCTTAATGACCATGGCAAAAATAGTTCATAAAATTGTGCACAACTCGCTAAGGAAAATTCTGGTCCCAATTATATACATCAAGGATTACTTGGTATTTTTAGACTCTTAGTTTAACTTAAAACTTAAAAGAAGAAATTATGAAACACTAACAGTTGACATTTCCCCTCTTCATCTTCATTCCTTTTGTCTTTTTTTTTTTTTGTAAGATTAAGATAGCAGAAATTGCTGGCAGTTTGTTACAGTGTAAGCTGCTTTGGAATCCTTTCAACAGATGGAAATTCTGCAAGTTGAAATTTAAACCAGTCTGGGAAATGCCGCCCTCCAGCAGTTATACATGAATATAGGAGGGAAAATAGGAAAGGTATTCTTGCAGGTTTTTAATATATCTGTCTTTCAGTTAGGTTCATTTTTTACCCATTTCTTCAATTAATCATTGATTTTATATATAATTTAATCAAAGTTTTTTTAAAAAAAGACAAAAACTAACAGGAACAAATATGAAGTAAGAAAGAAGAAAAAAGAAATAAATGCTAAAGGTGAAAATTTCAAGAAAGCAAACAGGTAATAGAAAAATAGCTAAAGATACAAGAAGTAGCTTCTGATCTTCTTTACAGGACATTCATTTCCTTTTTCAATGTGCAGGTGAAAGCACATACGTTTACTGAAACCAGTTGATTCAGAGGTGTTCATTGAATTGATTAAATGAGAGGCCTTTGATTCAAACCAGCAGCAGATCTGTAGTATGTTATTTGCCTTTAGAATATATAGAACTACAATCTATCTGACTCGGTATTGTTCGGACAATATCTTTATGGCTAGAAATTTAAATAAAAATCAGAAAGCCAAGGGAAGAATGTCACTTTTGTATGTTCACTAGGATCTCTTTACTTCTCAAGTCTTTGAGGACACCACCAATATTGATCTTTTGTTTGGTGAAACTGAAGGCAGCAGGCAAGCAGACATTGATCAAAAACACATGGGGAATGGGACACAAGGTGTCAGGGCAGCAAGGAGGTTGCCGATGGATCTGTGTATGTGGAAAGAGGGCATAGGATCCATGGGAGTGCAGAAAGGAAAGCTCTGGTGGATGCATCTGCAAGTGCAGGGAAGCCTATCAAGTATGTGAATGCAAGACAGTGCACACAGAGAGAAGAAAGGGGGTTGCTTGTAGGTGTCCGTGAGTGCAAGTCACAGAGGTGACTCCAGGAAGGAGGCGAAACCCTGCCAGCTTCCCCAGTGACTTTCCTTGTGGAAATGTGACTGCAGCCAACAGGAATAATGGATCCCAGGCGTTTAGTTGTATTGTCTAAATTAGCCCATTTTAGGAACCTTTGATTCCAAAATTGTAGCCCTATGATAACTCCTTTTGGACCCAACTTAAGGTTACAGACAGGAATTTTAGTAGCATGTAGATAGCCCAGGCTGTGCACCTCTTCCCTTAACTGTCCCTGCAGGTTATGTGGGTGGCTAACATTAAAGCTAACATTACCACCCAATTAGAGGAAGAATAGTGGATGCATTCAAACTGGATGATTCAATGTTGCAATTTAAATCTCCATCCTCATTTTCATATAATATGCAATTGGAAGTTATTTGAAGACTGCCATAGAATGTTGACAAGAGAAATAAGAGGTCCATTCTTCTTTTCTCTTTTACAATTTTGCAAAACTTCCACAGCTTTCCCACAAGTTGAAGGAGCTGGAACATACTGTAACTGGGCAGCTTATGAAAGCAATTGTTACATCACTGCAGCTCTCACCAGGAACCTCCTGTGCAGTGTAATTACCGTATTGCCCCATCATGCTTTAGCTTTTGTTTCCCCCTCCATAACTTTTCTTAATGCAAAGTTAACATCTGGAGTGCAAGAGCTGGGAATGAACATGCTTCGGCACACCTCCGAACTTCCAGTTCTTGATATTTGTATCACACCTTTCATTCTCTTCTAAAGAGCTCGGGATTATTTTAGTACATTTTTGAACTGCCCATCTCCCTCCCAGGGATGCTGTAAAAAGCCCTTTCTGATGTCATCCTCAGAGGTAGATTGAGCAAAGGCTCTTGACTGGGTCACCCAGTAATTTCAGGATAGGATAGAATTTCAAGGATCAAGTTACGACGAGTGAATGAGGAAAGAAAGGAAGCATCAATGCATTTGCAGCCAAAGCTACTTTTAAATGGTGGTCAGTGTGCAAGAGCTTGGAGAGAAAATAAAAAGATTGAGAAAAGAGATAATGGGATGTGCTGGGGGACAAAAAAGAAATGGGAGAGATGTATGTATTTGCTGCATTTGCATGAGGATGTCACTCCACATATACCATCATTGCAGTGTCCTGTGACCATTGCTGGAGAATGCAATGGAATTTGATGTTTTCCTCCAGCCATTCCCCCAAATGAAGCAGATTAGAATTAAAAGGTTGGCAATGGTATTCTGACTTGAAATGAACAAGAACAAAACAGTTCAGAAAGTTTTTTACTCGTGACAAAATGTTTCTCATGCTTGCTAGCTTGGGCTGGTAAAGTGATAACTTGTAGCTGATGAACTATTTGCTGTTATACTTTGTCTGCTAAATCTGTTAAGTAGGCTTAGATGGCCAGGCATGTGTGAACTAAACTGGATAACTATTTCTTCTAAGAGTATTTGTCCCAGAGCAAATTAAAACCAAAACAGTAAATTATTTGTCTTACATTATATATTACTTTATATAAGGTGGTTTCATGAAAACATGATCATCAAAGACTTGAGACAAAATCCAAAGAGAGCAAGTATAGATGGCCAATAGAAGAAAGAAACACAAACAAAGAGACAGACATTAGCTTAACAATTAAAAAGGGAAACCTAAAGTAATAGACAAGAACGCAGAAAAATTTGAGAGTACAGATGTCATGACATTTATTAAGAGGCATGCTACAACTAGAGTTTTAGAAAAAGAGTTAGGTAGATACTCAAGTAATAATCAGCAAGTACACAAAACTTAAAAGAAATGGAATAAAACGGCAGTGTACAGAAATTCAAATTAACCATGCACTACACAGTTAGAAAATAGGTTTCTTTAATATTTCAACTTCTTTGCATTTATAACATCAAGTCATCTCAACAACACGGAATCCTTTCTCCCCTCCAGTGCCACAAGCTGCTTAACAAACAAAAGCTGGTACTGTTGCTTATCAAAATATACAAGACAATTGATGTTCTTTTTATTAATAATATAAAAACCATTTTATACTTGTTCCCAAAAACCTTTTTTTTTTTTTTTGCCAGGTAAAAAAATGTTGTTACAAATATTTACAGCATTTTCTTGTGTTAGATGAATATTTTTACAAACTTAAAAAGGGATTTGTGAACACATGAAAAATTAGGGAATGTCTGGCTCCCGTAACTGTGTGCCTTTATTTGTCTGAATACAATATTAAATATCCACTCACCCACTTCCCTCAGACCATTTTATTTGGTTCACATTTTTAGAAAATCTTGTCTCTTGTTTCATTAATTAGTCTGTTCACCACCAACAATCGCATAAAAGGCCACTTTACATGGAGTCTTTCAAGAAAAATACCTCAAGGACAGAACTGGCAAGATGTTTCAGTAAAACCAGAGCAAGCAATCTTTGGTCATTCCAAATGAGGTGACAATCTAATAATGCAACATTTTGTTTGGTCAGCAACCGTATCTTGAGAAAGTGGGAGACTTGTTTTTCCAGAAACTGGTGAACGAATTGGGGAAGAAAAAAACACACAGAGAGATAAATTAAAAGTATAACTGATTGGGTATTTTCTCCCTATCCTCACTAATGATGCACATTAATCCAAGAATGGGAATTTCTGCAAGAGCTCACTTATAAAAGAGGAAATATTGTATCCTCTTCACTAATTTATTATTTTCCAGGTTAAAACGTACTATGAGAACCGTAAAGCCAGATGTCTTGAACTCCTGAATGGTACAGCATGGTTCATGTTACAATGGTAGACAGCAAAAGAGCTATAAACTGATTGAAACAGTAAGCAATCAACTGCACAAGGACGTTATGTGTTCATGGGTCATTTGGTATTTTAGTCTATATAAATACACATTTCCTTGAACACAAGAGTATTGATTTTAAAGACTGATTTAGCAAAACAATAATAATACAGAAATCTACTGAAGGCACATAAACTTTGGTCCCATTTTGTTTTCTTCTTTGTAAAACCCTGAAATTAAGATTTATGAAGCTTTCATTTTTTTAAAAATAATTCCTAATTGTTAAAATTTGCTTTAAAAATTAAGAACAGTTTCATATATTACATACAGATTTTTGCAAAGACAATTAGGAGTTTGTTTGCTTCAAAACCGTATGTGTGCAATCTTCAACAGTTTTTAGCACAACAATTCAAATCTGGCATTGTAATTAAAGTTACCAGTCCACAAAAGTGTCAAGGCAAACAAAATGGCTTTAATAGAATTATTTACTCAGGTCTGCTCCTTTGAAAATAGCAATACATATATTATGTGTGACAGGATGAAGACTCTTCAGCACAGCTCAGATTTGCTAATTCCTAGAAGTACCACCATGGTCTTCCTCGGACATACTTAAATAGGCAGCAATGGATTTGGCTCACAAAATGCTTCCCACATGCTAAACTTTAGAGTAAGTATCCATTGCAAGTGGAGTCTTTCAGTCTGGAAGAAGAGGTGCTACACAAACAACTCAAGGCTACTTTTGAAAATATAGGCACATAGAGCCTACAAAGTATCCTTCAAGCACAGTTAAGAGTACAAAAGGTGAGAAACAGGGAAGGCAACCAAGTTAGGGCAAGGCTTCAAATTAATGTTGCTCTGACATTCAGAAACCTGCAAATATGTCGGATAGAAACAAAAATTGTGGTGCAATACTGAAATTAAATCATATTAAAATTTGGGCACACATATATACCAATTATTATTAAAGACAGAATGCATGGTATGCAGAGACTAAGAGATTGCAGCTCTGCAAGCATACATACTGCAGTTACCCTTCCCGAGATAGTTTTGAAAGAAAAAACAGTCTATCTTTTCCTCAATTTATAGTTAAATATAACCAGTTTGCATTTCATTGTTAAACTATTATGGCTTTACCTCTAGGAATAAAAATCCTAAGGACTGTGGCTAGTTAATTGAAAAGTTACTTGAAAACATGAGCCAATACTATTTCAAATAAGCCCCTCCACAGAACTGAGGTTTGAACCTGGTTGTTTCTGAAGGCATTTTAGCTCTGATAGATTGCTATCAGATGAGGAATGTGCTACTATTCCTAATTTAGAAAGTATTTCATCACAAATGTTTATCTATGGAACTGCAAATCCCTCTTCATAAAAGGCGCTAATCAGTTTACTTAAAGAGCACCTTTTCTCCTGCTGTTATGTATAAATATGCTCTATATGTTGATTAAAAACCAATTATCTTCAATTCTTCAACCCAAATACTAGAGATCACAAAAATGCCTGACAAGGAAGATTGTTACTTCAACTGCACTTCCAAAGGAATTGCAAGGGCCACAAAGCTTTACAGCTTAACAGAAAATAAAGGATAAGACAAGGAAAAGTGATGAGAATGATCAAATAATTTCCTATACTAGGGTGCTTGATAATTCAATATCTGTAAAATATTACATTACCCAATAACCACATCCTTAATTAAGCCACTATGGTAACGTAATTTGTTGCTAATGTTCTGCAAAGGAAAAAAAGGACAAGAAAATGGTAGTATCTGTTTTTATCTTAATCCAAATTCAAGAGGCTGCCTTCTAGAACATTCCACGGAAGGAGAAAATTAAGCTAACTATTGCTATAAATGGAATTCTTGCTTTAAACGCAAAGTTTGTACTGCCATTTCTTATATTTGCAACTCATGGAAAAAATAAGCTTGCCAAGTAAAATCAAACTCAAAATGTTAAACACACATACACTACAACCATGATTTATACAGAATATAATGTGATTATGATGAGACCTCACTAAAAGAATATATCCAAAATAAAATCTAAAACATTTGCCAGCATGTAACTATAATTGTAGGTCTAAAAACTCAAGACTGGAAGTAGGAAATTTTATAGGAACTATGGTATTTTTTTAAATCTTAAATTGACCATTTATTTCTCTTAACTCTACAAATTTTTTTTTTAAGATTAGTAAAATCAATAAATTAAATGCTTGCAATGTTTATCAGCATAAAACATAAGGTATTTCACATAATACACATGCGCACACGCACACTCACACACAACACTCTTGATATTATACATGTTAATGCTCAGTCTCATTTTTTCCTGCTTCAGTTACATTCATCATGTCTAACAACATCCCCCCTCTGTAGCAGCATTAAACACATGGTGACCAAGCCTAAAAGTAATTTAGCAAGTTACAATAAAAGGAAAAAATAATGGTTCTCTAATCCAAGAAGCTATTTAATGACTTACGGGGCTGTCATTCTGAATAAACTTATTTTGAGCCATAGTCCACTAAAAGTGATAAAACGAAAGGGAAACACTAAGGCTCATGTGCCATTAATAGAATCAGGCACTCATTTTAATCACTTTGCTAAACTAAGAAAATGTGTTGCTATTCTATAGAGTTGGCTTGCTTTAATAGACTTATTATTTTTAAACAGCTGCAAGTCATAGCTAAAATGGGATCAGATCTTACTGGACACTAATGTTGCTTTACATGAAGAAACATACATGTTGACAAAACAAAACAAACACATGCTAATCAAGTGTCCAAACTGTGATTATCAACAAACTATCTTCCACGCACAACTATATAAATTTAAGGCAGCCAGTGTCTCACTGCGTATCCTTTCATGCTACAGCAATGTTAGTAAGAAACTTGCATTTCAAAGGTAACTTATAATTTTGTCATTTTAAAGGAGTTTAGAGACCGACCTAAAGCTGTGAAATTTTTTTCGACAAGCAAAACCTGGTATTCACAGAATGACCTGACCTACTAAACATTCCAAAGCACACTTCATATTATCATGTTCCACTTCTTTTTCTAAATCTTTGTCTCCATTTTCAAATCAATGGAAAGGATTAACCATCCTTACTGACAAGAGGAATATTTTATAAAACAATGCATTTTTTTCAGTAGACATAACATCTTGAGACCCCTCTAAAAACATTGTATTACAATCATAGAAATAACTTGAGTATACCTATATTTCACAAAAAAATAGTTAAGATTGCATCTTTCTCTCCAAAAAGGAGTGAACATTCAGTCCTGAAGTTTTGACATTTGTGAATGCAAGCCCATCTGCACCGAGCACAACAAAGCCCACTACTGTTGGGTGAAAAGAATCCTGAGGCAAAATATTCTCAGAGTCAATAACTCAACTGTTAGATATCAACCAGAAACTGAGAACATTCTCTACAGCCCAACAAGGGCATCACTCAACTGCCACCCCTAAAATATTGTGAAGAGGCCAAGAAGCAGGAGCACTGAGTTATCTTCAATCCCAACCTACCCATCCCTATACCAAAGCACCAAAATCTGATTTGACTATTACTTATTAAAAAATCTTTAAAATCACCAGATGTTTAAAAACTAAGACAAAGGGAAAAATTTCACAAAGCCACAATACAGTTAAAGATACTTCAGATAAAACTCTAAACTATTATATCATTATAAGCACATAATAAGGCACATAAGAAATTAAGTAAATACACAGTAATTCTGATTTAAGTATTAGAGATTATAGTGGTACAAAAAAACCCGAGGTTTAATTTTATATGTTTAAATAAGACCTTACCAAAAAATAACCTTTCTAAAAATTTGTCAAACCATATGACAGACCTGATTTTTTTTCCTTAGGAGTGTAAACAATTATTTTTCTGAAAGAAATGTACAAAACTTGAAATCAGGACGTATTTCTTCTTTCATTTTCTCCAGTATCTTATTACACTTCATCCATAGTAACAACTGTTATCTCTCACACTGTGATGTAATGCTTAGTTAGAACTGTCAACATGGTCACCTTAAGACAATTTACCTGTGTGGGTTACAGAATTAATTGGATATCATTATATAACTCCAAGGAGAAATAAGGCACAGCCTTTCCTCCAATATTTTCAATAGAGAATGATTAAAACATTAATTGGTAAAAAAAAAACTATTCCCACCAAAAATATTTTGAATGTAACTGATGTATAAAGTAATTTGCCAAAATTATTTTTAAAACATTCCACTGATTACATTGTTTGACAAGGAACAAATATATTGTCTGGGAACAAAAGCTTGACTATGTTCCTGAAATCATACACACACACACACACAAAAAAGATGGGTTCTAATAAAGAAGGTAGCTTAAATTTTTGTGGAGGACTATTTGCCATTACAGCAAAAGATAAACCCATAATTTGTTACAGTGTCTAGAATTACACATGAACCACACAAGTTTCATTGTTCAAGGATGCAGCGTTGGTTTGGCCTGTTATGGTCTCTGCCTGAAATTTTTACTGGAACTATGGGCACATGCGTTGAACTCCAAAAGGTCCTCAATGCATTTAGATTGTAGATTTAGAAAAGGAAACTCTGAGGTGATGATTTTCTCCAAGATCATGATTATGAAGCTCAGTAAGGGCTTGGATTGCTTCTTCCACAGTGCCCAATTGGATAAGAGCCATTTTGCGGTCTTTTCTAGAAGCAAAAAGGTAACAGGTAAGTTCATATATTTATAATGCATCATCCTCACTATCACAACTCTTACATTCTGCCTGTATGGTGCGTACTTATTTTGGAAAATCATCAGAGGCTCTTCATTATGCTTATATTTTAAGAGAAAAAGAATGCTAAAAATCTTGGTTGTTATTTAGACCCTTTCCGATTTTTTCCCCTTCTATGGAAAGGGAAGGGAACGTTAATTCTGTTAAAGCAAACACTTTTCAGCTACAGCTCCCAGTTCTATGCTTTTAATTTCAGAAAAGGAAATTCAAAGATACGGTCAAGCTTTTAATTTTATGTAACCATGTTCCTTCACCCCCTTCCCCAAAAAGAGATCAATCAATGTTAATTCAACATCATATTATCTTTTCGTATCCTTATGGATGACAAGAATGCATGCTTTATACGAAGTGCAGAAACTTACGGAAAGAATTTGAAGGCTTTCACAATACACCCAGTACCAGCAAAAAGATTCTTCAGGTCATCAACTGTGATAGAAGGCCTGTAACATGGAATTAAGTACCCAACATCAGCAAATATTCATGGAATCTAAAAAGAAAAATATTCTTCCCATTTGTCTCAAAGGTGCTTTTTCAACAGGCAACTGGACTTTCTGAAGAAGCTTCTTGGATGAGAAGTGAAATGTCTTTTAAAAAAAAAACCCAGAAAGTCCAGTTGCTTCTTGAAAAAAGCACCTATGGGTCAACCATGACCTGGATGACTGAGAATTTCCAAAGACGTTCTTCCCATTTGCACTTAACAATAACATAATTGTGTGTTGTTGACATCAATCTCCCACTTTTCCTCAGGATATTATCTCATTACAGAAGCAAGACCATAAGTAAGGCAAGTGTGAGCAGAACCAGTGTAAAAGTTCTATTTTCAGCCTCATTTGGCATTATCTAAATACAGTTTCGAGATACATAAAATCTGTAAAGCTCCATTGCCAATTATCACGGAGCCAAGCATGATGGGATATGCTGGCATGACCAGATCATCTGTCAGGTTGCTAACCAACCTGCACTGCGGCTATTTCTTTCCCAGCTCTTGCTTTTGCTTCCCGAATAGCTTTCATCTCTTTCACCCCCATCTACATTTTTGAAAATTCCTCTCCAGGCTTTCAACGTAAAGGACAGGGAAAGCTATTTGATTTGGGGAAGAAGATTATTCATTATTTCACTTTAGCATTTTCACTTTTAGAAGCAGCAGTTCCACTGTTTCTCATTGCACAATATAAGTAAAATAGAACATAAGTAAAAAAGTTGAATTTGGCTTTTATTACTTATTTTGTTGTTCCCTCCATTTGTCAGTTTCAATTATTCACATGCAAATAGATGCAGGGACATCTTTACACAGTTAGTTTGTTTTTCTGATTTGGCAGAATTTAACTAGTTGGACAATCAAGGCAGGAGGATCTGGCTCTATTTTTCCAGAAGCTACTCTTCAGTGTAATGATAGGGATTGTTTAGCGCAGTGTCTAACACACAAAACTGTGGCAACTTCCAGATGTATAGACTTCAATTCTCAGAATTCTCGTAAATGCTGTGGAGCTGGAAGACCATTAATCTGGAAATTGCCATGTTGGGAAATACTGATCTGGGGGACAACTTATGTTATATCAGCATTGTTTTGGGCCAACTCAAAGATGAGTAGATAGCACTTTAATTCAGAGGTCCATTACAGAATCAGGTGTACCAAGAGATGCCAATCCATGACTGTTTATGACACAATAGACAGAAAGTTAGTGTTAAAGTTGCCAAGAGGATTTTTTGTTGCTGCATCAAATGAATACATTTCCCTCTAAAATAAAACAATAGTCTTTAGATTATGAAGGCCAAGAATGGAAACAACTTAATTCATGTAGAAGTCAAATTATCTTGAGCTAAGGCACTAAGTACTATATCAGAACTATACCTAATGTTCCCCATTCCATGCCAAATGCACTTTGTTGGCTGGAACTGGGCTGTGTCTCTTGATAACCAAGCATGAAAATGCAATATAGACTAAAAGCAATTTTCTGCTGTAGGCCCTTCATTCAGTTAATCCTTGTAGGTACATTTGCCTCCTTCTGGAAAAAGTATAATCTCCGATTTGCCTCACTGTGGCTTTCAATTCAATCCCCACTAATGTTTAGACTAGGGAAACAGGTCAAACAAGAGTCTTTGATTTGGATATACAAAATGATACCATCTCAGTCAAATGGGACCTTTATATTAGACTTTTTGCTATGTCTAACTTTTTCTCCACCAGTCTCTCCCATTTAATATTTAGAGTAACAAGGCGTAACCTTTTGCCATTGCATGTATTGGGTAAGCGTATAAAAGACATCACACGTTCAGACTGTGCAATTGGCCATGTTGGAATGAGATCATTTAGACAATTTTAAATGACTCATTGTGTTTCCCTTTATACCATACAGTAGGAGTACTGGACACTTCAAGTTAATATTTCCCTATTTACTAAATGTACAGGTTAGCCTGATATTGAAGTTGCTACCTTTTCCTCATAGATCAATCTAGTGACATATCTCTATTCTCAAAACTTGTCAAGTGCAATTGCTGTTAAAAGTTGTTGGATTTGAATTATGTTAAATCTTGGATGTTCTGGCTAAATGCATCTTGCACAGAAGACTGTCAACCTTTATGATTGTCACCGTTTCTACCATCTCTAATACGTTAATTTCTCATATAGTTTTATTAGCTAACAGTTTTACTGCTTTCCTTTTGGTCCTTGACTGTAAATTAATAAACAAAGTCCTGTGAAGTTTTTTATTTATTGTCCCCACAGATAATTAAGGCTTTTTATAGGCTTGTGGCATTATAAATACATTTTATGATACAACACTGTAATAAGACAGTGCTGAGTTGTGTTTAGGGCAAAAATAAATAAATGTTCTTGGGCTTAATGATGTCACCACTCTGATGTTTCTACTCTACAAATTATTTAATTTATGCACATGAAATTACAACTTATAAACAGGCACAAGAATTCTGAAATTCAGATACTTCAAAGAAACTTCAAAAGACCCCATGTGCAAATTTACAAATTCAGATTTTTTGCAATATTATCATGCTCTATCAATCAAATTCATATCCTGGTAATAAATTGGCAGGACAATAATACAATAGTCTCTGGATGCATTTAGTAATGCATTTAGTAAATTTAGTAATTGTGGAGCTTTCAGATATTGGGACATTGGAGCCCTAGGGGTACACTGAGTAACTCTTAAGATATTAAACTACTGCAAAATGACTCAGCAGGGAACAATAGAGGTGTATGAAGAAATGTTATTGATGTTGAAAAGTTTATATGAAATCATGACAAAGAATCATAAGGAGATACGGGGATTTTTCAAAGAGAGAGAGGTGAGTGTAGAAGACCTTCAACAAATGGGGGAAAAGGTGGAAGAAAATACACAGAAAACTGAGGAGAAACCAGAAAAGAATGGGAGAGAAGACAAAACAAAACAAACCACAAGAAGATGAAGACATTGTAAGGACAAGAATAATAAGTATGAATCAAATAGGTATCTCCCTAAGAGTCTACAAGAGAACAGGGGGGAAAAAGGGAAGTCTCCCAAAAATAATGAAAGAATTATGGATGGGTGTTCAAATAATGTGGCAGAAAAAGACAAGGGGTAAGCCAGAGGGAGTATCTAGTTGGTATAAAAATGGTAGAAAGAGAAATAAGATTCCAATATAAAAGAGAGACCAAAAAGTCAATAAATGATGAAATCTCAAAAAGAATAAGAGATGATGGATAGAAATAAAGTACTTCTCAATATGATGAAAATATCAGAAATTAAAAGATGTAGAAAATATAAATTAGAAAAATAGTAGAACATATATAGGTAGATAATAGAACTTATAACTATAAACAAACCAAGGTTAGGAGGTGGAAGTTCATGAGGTAGTAACCTAATTGTAATATAGTTAGTAACGTGTTAAAATATATTGGAGATAATAACTTTAGGGAAATTGGAGGTATAATCCCAGGATTGATTAAATTTGGTTTTATGATTGGTTGTATGGGTGTCGTTTAATAATTGGGAAATTGGATTTATGGTGGAATATTGAATAATCTTTAAAGATTAAAATACTAATGATTAGACAAAAGGTAATATATTGCTTGAAGAAATGTTAATGAAGCATATATGTACAATGTGCAGGTTAAAGCTAGAAGCTAGAAGATTAGGATTATAATATTTGGGATATTGGATTTATGGTGGAATATATTGAATAAACTTTGAATATTAAACTACTACTGACTAAACGGGATAACAAATATTTTGCACAAAGAAATGATATTGAAGCATATAAATATAATGTGCAGGTTAAGATTTGAAATTGGAAGATTAAGATTATGTATATTTAATTGTATTATGATTGTTAGCATTGTGTTAAAATAGATTGACCCAGCCAATACACTGTCTACTAAATATGCATGGAGGTTAAAAAAAATTACTAATAAAACATATACTACAAAACAAACAAACAAACAAACTCAGAAGCATGAGTTTTTGCCACTATCGCAAACTCAAAGCGTGTACTATTACCAACCTCTCAAATCAACTACTCATATCCTGAAATGGCCTATGATGTAGCAGATTCCCTCAAACTTCTGGTGAAGAAGGCAACAAATAACATTTTTAAGCTGAATGGAAAGGAAGGAGACACAACAGCTCTCTGCAGCAAGCATTCTTTATATCTGCATGTACTTACGGAATGTTGGAGAGGTGAAGAGTGGCAGATGGAGGGAAGATATTTTGGAAGTTTTTGGAGCCAGGCTTCTTAAAGCGATGCAAAGGGCTATTGCCATAGTCCTTGGTTAGACCTTGGTCCTCTTGACCTTCACGAGGGAGCTGTACTGTTTGATGCTTTGAGAGTGTAATACGGAGCGCTTTCCCAAATATTTTTTGTCCATTTAAATGATTCATGGCTGAAGTATTTAAAACAATGAAGTTAAGATTGGGGGGAAATTAAAAATAAAAAATACTAATTGGTATTTTAAACTATGTTCCAATAACAAGTCAGTATATTAGATTCATCTTTTGCTAACTTTAGCTACACTGATTTTCATTATGCTATTTATAGCAAAAATAGCAATAGCACTTAGATTTATATACCACTTCATAGAGCTTTACAGCCCATTCTAAGTGGTTTTGACAGTCAGCATATTGCCCCCAACAATCTGGGTTCTCATTTTACCAACCTTGGAAGGGTGATTCAACCTTGAGCCTGGTG
>JANHFJ010009722.1:78275-88400 GCA_032468195.1 Cerberus rynchops
AAGTCCATGAGTCATGAAAGAGCCAAGGTTGCCCACCCCTGAACTATGTTAACTATTATTATAACTGTAATTATTTCTGAAATAATTATTTCTGGTGTTCTTACATCCAGGCATTAACTAACTTAAAAGGGAGGCAACATGTTTAACAATATGCCTCTATAAATACAGTTAAATATAGTCAGTACTAGTACTTTCAGACATACTTTAGTTGGAATATCATTATCTGAAGTTGAAAGCCTAATACTTGATTTTCTGCAATATGATCCAATATCAATCAACTTCCTTCTATTAGTCATAGATACAAATATAAATCACCATAACAATGCAGTGCTACTGAGACTTCTAAACAAGAAATTTGATTTAAGAGGATTACATCTGTTCCCAGTTTGCATTACCTATACAAGAAATTGCAGTTATGGTTCCACAAATTGTTATGCAATCTCTTTCTGAATCACTGACAAAATAACTATGCTTTATTGGATAAAAATGAACATTCCTGAACAGGTATCATCAAACTGTGGTAATCTCCATCTTCAATTATTTCTTTCATAATAGCAATAGCATTCAGACTTATATACCACTTTACAGTGCTTTATAGCCCTCTCTAAGCAGCTTTACAGAGTCACCATATTGCCCGCGATAATCTGGGTCCTCATTTTACCCACCTCAGAAGGATTGAAGGCTGAGTCAACCTTGAGCCTGGTGGGATTTGAACCACCAAATTACAGGTAGCTGGCTATCAGCAGAAGTAGCCTGCAGTGCTGCACTCTAACCACTGCACCACCGTGGCTCATCATAATCCCTAGCTATTAGCCATTCTGTCAGAAACTCATGGGACCTTGTCAAGAAAAAAATCAATTTAAAAAAAATCCCATGGTCAACATAAATTGAAGCAAATTTAGCACGGTATCTCAACAATACACTAACTCAGGAGACTCTGTACATAGCCTCGTAACAAGCTTAGATAAACCGTAACAAATGAATACCAAGAAAACTAGTGTGCACAACACAGTAACAAAATTCAGGCCTGAATGGAAAGGAGGAATTAAAACATAAATGTTGCCGTGTAAGAAGAGCATTGCACAGAGTTTCAACTAATAATCAGAACTGATCTAATAATTTCTGTTTCAAAGCAAGACAGTTAAGTGAATTTTGCCCCATTTTACGACCTTTCAGACCACAGTTGTTGAGTAAATCATTGCAGTTGTTAAGTGAATCTGGTTTCTCCATTCACTTTGTCAGAAGATCTCAAAACACTGCACACTGCAACTGTCATAAATACATGCCAGTTGCCAAGAGTTCAAATTTTGATCAATTGATCTTGGGATTAACTACAACAGTCATGAGTGTGAAAAATGGTCACGTCACTTTTTTCAGTGCCACTTTAGCTTCAAATGGTCACTAAATAAATGACTGTTAGGTCAAGGACATGAATTTGCAATTTGCTCTTGCTACTCAAAATTAAAGGGCTTTAAACAAGAAGTTCATATGACAAGACAGACATTTCTATAACCAAAATTGAAGAAAAGGTTGTAGTTTCATAAGCATTCTAAATTTTATTTTTTATGTTATGTAACCATCAAAATGTAAGCAAGAATATTAACGATATAACACTGTATTTTAACAGAATCATGAAATAGACATTTAAACATAATGAAACTAAAGAAAATAATCCATACAATATTAAATAAATGTTACTGTGACTACACTATCAGAAACTTCTAAACATGCTGCAATAATTGTCAAACATTTGATCATTTGTCCAGAATCAGAACTAGAAATTAATGAATGTACTGTAAAGTTATGACTAAATGTCCAACTATCAAGTAAGATTTGGTTCTTCTGATATTGCTATTTAAGACTTGTACAAGGATAGAAGCAGCTAAATTTTCCAAGTTAAAGAATTGTCAAAAATTAAGGTGTAACAAAAGCCAGATATTTAATTCTGAATCTCCATCACTTACATTTGAATATTTTTAAGTGTGGACTTTGGAGGAAAAATAGACATTGTAGGAAGAGAGCTGTTTAGTGCACAACCGAAGAAGGCTTCCAACCAGAATACGCCACTAAATTTCTCATCTATAGCCAAGCTCTATACTACAAACTAATTTGTTCTGATCCACTTGACACAGATTCAAGAATCAAAAGAGGCGTTCATGAGAGTGAACCCACTCAATGAGATCAGTAGACAAATCAATAGAGCTAAATCAATTTCAGGGACAACCTGTTAAAAGACAGAGCATAGACGTGAACCAAACACCACTGCTTGTCACCTGCAACTTACAGCTCAAGCCACTCAGACATTATTAAGCTACACCATACTATACAAATGACATTGTGCTTTCTCAGGTGGCACTAGGTGGCAGACCCATATTAAATAGACAACTATTCAACTCACAAGCAACAAAAAATACCAGGTCAATGGTGCCAATGTGGAAACCAGACCAAATGCCTGCTTTGCTTCCATACAATGTGCCTTTGCATTGTCTTCCTCTGATATATATACCATCATCTGCCAGTCATGCCCCTCTGAATTCTACATGGACAAATCAGGGAATTGTTGTGCAAAATAATTAATGAACAAAAGTTAGATATCAGGACTTAAAATAAGAACAGATAATACCGGAGCATTTCAACCTTTTAGAATACTGTATGGCAAACTTTGGATATATGGGACTTTAACACCACGAGGGAGAAACTTATGAACTGGCATACATAAACATGTTTTAGGCAAACTCAGCAGGTCTTAAACTGGATTTTTAATGCAATTTAACAATAGTTAATTGATAAAGTAATCACAATCTGCCCCATGTTCAATGTGTATTTGCACAACCAACCGTCTTTTCTGTCTCCTCACCCACACACCGAACTGGTAGTAAAACTGGTTGAATCCAACCACTTTTCATAATGCCTAACTAATGGTCATATTTGTTGGAGGGCTCCACATTATATTGAAGAAATATAAATTTCATGTTCATAGACAGACTTGTCAGAACTTGCTTACTTAGGGCCTCATTTTCACAAATTTTAAAAGCAGGTTACTCCTGTTCAGTAGACTTTCTTTAAAGATCCACTGCCATGGAATTAATTACCCATCATTGCCAAAAGGCTATTTTCATAATTTTTTAAAAAAAATCTTATTAGCCTTTTGAAACTCAGCTATATTCATGCGTCTACATGTGTGCAATAGGAATAGAAGCTGCTACAAATTCTGCAATGCTAACTGCATCCTATTCAAATTAGTAGCAGAAAAACAATCATATGAATTAATAGTTTATCAGATTATTCTGTCATGAAAGTCTTTAGCAGTATGGTAATGTGGACTTGCAGCTGCTAAGATGTATTTTGAAGCAAGTGTGCTATGTTATTTACAAAAATTGGGAATATTCCTTTCAACTATTCAAGCAATTACAAATAAGTAGAACTGCTAAACCAACAAAAGAAAATGTAAACATCATGTCTTTTAGACATTTCATTACATTGTCAATTCCAAACTCACTCACACCATAGCAGTTATAGTAGTGTTATTAAAGTCTTTATTACAGTTACCCTAGATTATTGAAACAATTGAACTGAGCACAAAAACAAAGTTAAAATGTTTAGAAACAATTTCTTTTCTGATGAATTATCTGCAACTTCAATTGATTTTCAATTTCTGACTGCTTCAGGTATCCACAAATCCGATTCCTGTGCTTGTAATTCCTCAGTGCTGTAAAATTCAGGGGGCTGAAGCCAGGAGGCTCTGTCATGGCTCCTACTGAACAAGCCTTTACATGAAAGTTCAACCTTCCCCCACACTGACAACTTTCTGGATGCAAGTGAAGACAGAGCTCTTCCAGATGTTTTATTTTATTTATTGTTAAGATGGAACCACCTTGTGACTGTCTTCTTTTATGAGGAATCCAATTTTAAATTGTATGCTGGCTTTAACATGCCATTATATTTCATTGATTGTTTTATAGCTTTTTTGTACAGTACCAAGAGTCTCATAATTGTAGCTCTATAAAATGAAATATATCTGAATATTATACATTAAAGGGATTATATAAAAGCAAAATATAGTTGTGAAAAATGAAATTATATTTAAAGTACATTGTCATATTTAACATGCCAATATATTAAGTGGAATTTATTTTCAAACTAGCTAACAAAATCGAACTGATAGTACATTTTGCAACATGGTTAGATTTACAATCTTGTAAGAAGCAGCTGCATCCTCAAGCTGCTCATCTTTTCCACCTAGCTGCATTTGAGCAAGGCAAACTGCAAAACCTGTTTTTCCAGATCAGTTAGAATCAACTGACATTTTGGTTTTTCTTTTGCCAGAATGACCTTCACAGGAATAATGCACTGGACCACAGTAAAATCAGTTTAAGAATTTTAAGAACCTGCTTTCAAACTCTTAGCATTTTTCTATTAGATTATAGACTCAAGGAAAGGACTGTCTTTAAAAACACTGCATAATATTTGAAAATACAGGTAGTTCTCGACAGTTCACTTAATGTCCGTTCAAAGTTACAACAGCTCTGAAGAATGACTTATGAGTTTTTCACTTATGACCATTGCAGTATCCACAGTCATCTAATCAAAAATTGGATGCTTAGCAACTGAATCATATTTATGAGAGTTGCAGTGTCCCAGTGTCATGTGTTCACTTTTTGTGATCTTCTGACAAGCAAAGTCAATGGGAAAGCCAGATTCAATTAACAATGTTATTAACTTAACAACTGCAGCGATTCACAACAACTGTGACACACAAGGTTGTAAAATGGAACAAAATTCATTTCACAAATATTTCGCTTAGCAACAAAAATCTGGGGCTCAATTGTGGTCGTAAGTTGAGGACTACCTGTATTATACATTTTTACATGTCCCATGCATGAAACATTCCATGCTCAGAATAGATATTGGGGTGATCTGTGTACAGATTAATGGACACTTACGGTATATGCCCATTAGTACTTGGGAGAGCAGGGTCAAAGAAGAGCCAGGAAAAAATCCACTGGCTGCAGTATTGTCACTGTCCTTGAGGTACTGAAAAGGAGGCATTAAAATGATTGGTGGGGGAAGGCAGCCTGGTTGTTCTTGAAGTCAAGGACTGCTATGGAGCAGTAGTGAAAGGAAACTGCTTGAAGATCAGTTAAAAGAACAGTATACAGGCCATGCAGAAAACCTAGAATGGTATAAAATTTGTACAAATCATTGGTATAAGTTTCAAATGGAAATACACTTTGGATTTATGAAAGAGATGAAGAATAGAAAGTGAAATACAAAGTATACGTTGGAAAAGAAATTTGTAGCCTTGAAGTTAGCTTTCTATTGACTAAAACCTAATCGGAGTAGGAGGTCATAAAGGAGATCAGTTTTTGAAAACTTTAATAAACATGCTGCTTGTGTGGTAACACAGGGAACTGCAGAAAAAAACCAAATAATGAAGCAATGAAGTAATAGGACTGGATGCTTGAATGAAGTACCTTAACCCAAAAATGTTGAAAAGGACTATGTTCAGCTTACTAAATGTCTTACATCATCCTATTTTTAAGGAATATCTTTTCTGGTTATAATTTTTGGATGGGTTTCTCAAGGCACTAAGTGGAATTCTCATATCTGGGGGAAAAACACAATTATTTTCTTTAAATCAAACAGACAGAAACAGGAATTTTACTATTCCGTTTTGATCCGTGTATGTACTTTTTAATACTGAAGAAGCAGGTCCCTAGTTACATTGCTTTCTTTTGTTTGGATGAGCCTCTGTATGAAATTATCTTGATTACCCCCACACCACTTTCAATATTAATCATTTTTTATTAGGGCTCATTCCCCTCCAAACTTGCCGCTAAAGCTCTCTGGAGATTCAGCATGGCTTCTCTGAAACGCCATTCACCTTCTGAGCATACGTGTGCATGAAAATCTTTCTACTGGAACTGCTGCTTCAGAGACGTAGAGCTTGTCTTCTATTTCAAAGTCATCTAATAGCACTGTTCCAGCTACATCACCTATGTCAGATGCTGCTGCTTATCCTTCCAGCTGCAAACAGAAAGTCCATCCTACAGAAGCAAGTATGACTAACTTTGTAATAAAATTGCAGCACAAACTGTAATTCATAAATACCGCTTAGTGAGATTATATACCAACTGTCCAGATAGTTGAAATTGCAGATTTCATGGATAGGGTTCAGTGATTTCTTATCAGGATACAATTCACCCAACAGAGTATATATTGCAGAATAATCATTAGATAAATGTAAGGAAGAAATTAAAGAAGTGAAAAATATCTAGTGGATAATAGTTAACCTATATCTGGAT
The DNA here is from genome assembly GCA_032468195.1 of Cerberus rynchops. Lineage (NCBI taxonomy): Eukaryota > Metazoa > Chordata > Lepidosauria > Squamata > Homalopsidae > Cerberus > Cerberus rynchops. The sequence goes on from JANHFJ010009722.1 coordinate 84,581, forward strand.
GACTACAGCAATATCCATTGTGACATGTCTTTGTCTATCAAAGAGTTTCTTCCTTACTGAAACCATCAGGAAATGCATGTTGCTGAATATTTACAGAAAAGACTATCACCAATACTCAAAATAATTTTAAATACTTAATACAAAGTTTGTTATGGAGTATATTGCCAGCATACAAAAGATAGGAAGAAATTTAGTATTAGGAAATAAATATTCAGGCTAATATATACATGAGGTTATAGGTCATGTAAAAGGGAAAATTACATTCCAGAAGTACTGCCCAACCAATATTATTTAGCCATGACAAAGAAATGAAATCCGAACGTTTTGATTGTTCTAGGTTTGGCCAACATCCAGACAATTCCCAGAGATTTTATGGAATGACTCAAACAAGCCTGTAGACTGCATACACACCTTCCTCTCCTGTCCATCTGATTTCACAGCCTCTTCCTTTCCTGCCTCCTCTCAGACACCACTGATGTCCTATGCATTACTTATCAAATCTAACCAGTGCCTTCCATTTCTTCTCTCTGCTACCAATCTATTGTTGTTACCAATCTCCACATATATGATTGCCAAAGAAACCCCTCAGCCTTGGCTTTTTTCAAGTTCTCACCATCCAAAACAAACTCTTCTGCCTGCATCAATTGCATTTTGATCTGCTTCCAGGAAAAAAAAACCCCAATACAACACTATTTTATTCCTCATAACTGAAGCACACTTAAAATGGTTGGGCCACAAAGCACCCAAAAGCAGTTATTCTGTATACGGAACAATTCATGCACAGAATGTTTTGTGCACCCCTAGTTGCAGTGCTTATATTAAACACCTCCTATACCTCAAGTGATATACCTCCTACACCTCAATGCTCTAGAAATAAAAGACAATATGGCATACATTGAAAAGAACTTTCACAATAATTATTTTGCAGCAGCTGTTCAGAAGAGAGCACAGAGAGCTTAATTTTCCCAGAAGATTCCCAATAGGACACATTAGTAGATTGCTTGCAATGCTATTACCAAAAACTAGCCTAATCTAATGAAAATGTGTGAATGAATTTGTGAAGAAATAACTGAAAATAAGAGGGCCAAAATTCTTAAAACAGATCAAATCAACTGAACATTTGATAACAATACCAAAACTTATTTCTATAGCCTTGAATAGTACAAAGAAAAATATATTTTATTTCAGAGTTATGTAACTTTGAAAACATAAAAAGGAAACGACAGTTCGTAACTACATTAACATCATTAAAACAATCAATGAAGCATTCCATGTGCAGACTAATCTATGCTGGCAAAAGTGTTTTGGAGGAAGTGAAAAAGCTAACAGTGGCAACTAAGTGGTGGAAGGCTCATGGCCCAGCCACCACATAGGATGTTCAAAAGATAAAGTGTCAAGTTACCAGTGGTTAAAAGAAGGTATGGAAAGGAAGGTACTGAGAATATCAGCAAATGGGCACAGACAATAGGGGGGAGAACTGGCAAGGTACACTAGTCTTATTCTATTCTAGATTTTGTTTGGCCTAAAACAAAAAGCACCCAAAAAACATTCTGGATTTCAGTTTTACAAAACCCAAGCTTATTCAGACAGGTTGAGAGAACTTTCTAAAACGCATTATGGTTACCTTAGATTTGAAAGAAAACATATTTTTCAAGTTACATCAAATACAAATATTTTATAATTAATTGATTTAATTTGAATGTAACATCTGAATTCCTTGACAAGGAATTGCAAAGCCTGTGAGTATAATAATAAATTCATAAAATTAAATAATTCACAAAAGTAAAATATTTAAAATCTATCTGCTCAGTCATATAGTTGAGGATTTTATACTTATTTAGGATTTTCAGGAAATATTGGGATACAGTGTCAAATATACTGTCAAAATACCAGTTAGTAAGACAAATATATGTTCTTAATAAATCATGTTTAATCATCATTTTAAAAAAGTCTTATGCGGTCACATTATTAATCCCATTTTAGAATGAGCCATCTAAGCAAAACTAGTACCGTTGTAGGCATTTCCTGCTTCCGGCCAATTCCTCTTTGCATGGATCCACAGTATATAAAGCCACAAGCAATATATTCTAATCCATTAGACAACCCCTCCCCAAGAGGGGATCCTGAGTATCCCAGCTTCCTTTGCTTTAAATATATTATTAGATTTAATATAACTTCCCTGTCAAGTAGCTTCTGGGTGGCTCACAAGCATAATTATTAAAACATGCATAGTATTATTTTTTGCCATATTTATATGTATGGCAAAAAAATGCAAGAAAGATAGAGGAAAAAAGCAAGGAAAGAAATGTGGGCTAATCATATTAATGTTTTCTATTTCCTAAAATAAATGTTTGCATTAATACCAAACCCAGCTATGAAGGGAAATGCCATATTGCAAAAAATCTTTTTAGAAATACAATTCAATATAGTCTAATCATCTAATTGATATAACTTCTTAAAATTTCCAAGATGATATATGTTCAGCTTTTCATAATAGAATATGAAATTATATTGTATTTTTGCAATAGAATGTTCAATATCTCAATTAAAAGAAATTAAAGGTAACACAGAAATTTCAAGCTGCTGCTGAATTTCTATATAAGAATTATAGATCAAGAACCTTAATTTTGTAAGTTTTGGAGTTATTTAAATTATAATAAAATTCTTCTCAGAAATCTCATATTACATAGTTTCCTCAAGTAAATTGTTATAGCAATGCAGTCTTAAACAAAAAACTAGTAATACCATACGCAATATTCCTATATTCAGCAAGGATTGAAAATACATTTTCACATTTGTTTCACAATAAATTAAATTCACAATTCATTATACTTGATATTTCCTTGCTTAAATAAACGTGAAGAGATTGCAGTATTACTAAACCAGATCAACAGAACATCTACACAAATGTTCCTAATCCTATTTCTTGCCAAAACTGTGACACCTTAGGCAAACAACTTTGAACTCAAATATTAGTGTGAAAATTATGTTCAAAATAATAGAAATCTTATGGGGAGGGAAGTACCTAACTATATTGCTTCTCAAAAGCGGCACAAAATATATACTTCAATGAACGTTAAAAACAGTCAATAGAGCAGAAGCTATTTTTGAGGTGCTTTTATTGTATTGCCTTCACTGTTTTAGAACTGTCAGCCACCCCCCGGAGTCGATTGGCTGAGATGAGGAGCTTTAGAAATGGAATAAATAAATAAAACACCGGAGTGTCAAGACACAGCAGCACAAAAGACCAAGGTAGGAGCAGCTATCTTTCAGCTATTATTTAAACGTTTTATCAGCCCAAACTACCAAAAAAAAAAACCCAAAAACAAAAAGAACCCAAGGTCTCCCTAGTTCCACAGTGATGAGAGACTTGCAAGCTTTGTCAGCCGTCACTATGTGGAAAGCTGTTGCTCGCAAAAAGAAAAAAAAAATCGAGTTTTGCGGTCTTTTCTCGGGCCTGTCTGCCACCTTTTAACTTTAAGGCGGCGCTCTCGATTTCCTGGTTGTGTTCCTCTCCCGGTGGTTGGAAAGGCGTGACGCGCTTCGACAACAACTCTCCTCACTCTCGGTGGGGAACCTCCCATCCTCGAGACCACAGTCGTCTGCTTCGTAAACTACCACCACCCACCACCCCTCAATTTGTTATTTGTTGTTTGCACCTCTGGGCCAAACGCCCAACTCCGAGAACAACCCAACCGGAGGCAACTCCTTATAGCAGCACTCTACATTAAAGTCGAAAAGCCACACCTGACAATCGCCAGGTGGGGGATGGGGGACAGGGCAGAGAAGGAGGGAGGGAGGGAGGAAAGGAAGGAAGGAA
>JANHFJ010009722.1:88500-99318 GCA_032468195.1 Cerberus rynchops
ATCTTGTTAAATAAATGTTTGAGGGCAAAGAATGTTGCAGAGATACACAATCCCTCTATCAAGGTCCCAATAAAATTCAGCAAGAACAATTGATGATGCTCCTGTTTTATGTCTGGACCTAAACCATACCAAAAGGGACCCAAATGCTTCCACTAGAGAATTCTGAATCGTTTTAATTAAATATCCCACATAAAACCTTAAGCCATAGTTTGTGAGAAGCAGAAATCGAGTTTGCACATCATGCTAGATAACAAATCATGGTTTACGACAATAGCTATTCAATTGTAAAATTACAAATACGCAGATTCATAGTATGTTATGATCACTGAAATATCATCTAAAAGGTAACAGTATTTTAATTTTTACATTTAAGATAAAATAAATATATTAAATATATATAAATGATAACATAAAGGTGTGATAAAATAATAAAATAACAAAAATGTTAAGTATAATAGTTAAGGAGCTGGCCTTGACAGCAGGAGACAGTTTTAGTCCTGCCTTGAGATGAAAAGCAGCTTGGTGACGGGTTGAGCCAGTTTTTCTCCCTCAGCCCAGCTCACCCTGTAGGGTTGTTCTTGTTGGGGAAAATAGGAAGAGGAAAAAATATTAGTATGTTCATTATCATAAGTTCTATATGAAAATAGACAACATAAAAATCTGAAAAAAAGGCATTTTCAAGTTACGATCAAGAGTTTAAATTTATGTACTATATTTCAATGAGGAAACTGAAATTATGTATGCAGTATGACTATATACAGTTTGATAGTGTTGTCTAATATTTATTAGGGAAATAGCTCTAGTGAAAAGAAAGATTAGGGGTGACATGATAGCAGTGATCCAATATTTGAGGAGCTGTCAAAAAGAAGAGACAACCTATTTTCCAGAGCACCAGAAGGGAAGACAAGCAACAATGGATAGAAGCTAATCAAGGAGAGAAGCAACCTAGAACTAAGGACAAATTTCCTTAACAGTGAGAACAATTAACTAGTGAAATGGCTTGCCTTCAGAAGTTGTGGGTGCTCAATCACTGGAGCTTTTAGGAAGAGATTGGACAGCCACTTGTCTGAAATAGTATAGGGCAGTGATAGTGAACCTTTTAGAGTGCCCAAACTGCAAGTCATGCACGCGCACGCACGCATCCACACGTGCACCGGAGAGCCGAAGACCAGCTGGCTGGCGGGGAAGCAAGGCATCACAACATCCACAGCTCTTCAGGAAAAGCAACTGACATCCGGGAGGCAAGATCTTTTTCTTTCACAAGAAGTTGGAATTGATTGCTTTAACTTTTTTTTAGACCTACAAATTTCTCTTTCCCTGCAAATGACAGCGAGAAACACCATGGAGAAATGTGGTGAAGCTGAGCTGGGGCAATGGAGCACATGTCCACAGAGACAACTCTGAGTGGCAGCTCTGGTATGCACGCCATAGGTTCCCCACCATTGGTGTAGGGTCTCCTGCTTGAGAAGACTGGACTAGAAGACCTTCAAGGTCCCTTCCAACTCTGTTATTCTATTAAAACATTTGCATCTGAATAGTTAACATTGGCTGGGAATTCTAGAAGGATACTAGCAAGACATTTCAGCTGTGTTCCTTAGATGCTTTGATAAGATAGTGGTTTGCACACCATCCTTGTCTGGTTTTATACAATGGACTGTTCTTGTTATTAGCTTATGAATTTTTTTACACCACCTTAATCTCATCGGACACGTATATGTAAACAAGTACATATCCTACTCTTTGATTTATGAACAGTCGCTTAGTAACTGATGAACTCCCCCCAAGATACTTATGACATGATTGGAAGTTCTAATGGCTGCCATCCATCCCCAATTTGAAGTTCTGATGGCTGCCATCTCCCTCCTCTCCAAATGTGATTGCAGTTATGGCCATTTGATCACCCTGTGGTCACATGACCAAGGTTTATGAGACTTTTTTTTTTGCTACAACCTAGTCTTTACTTCCTGTTTCTGTCAAAAACAGTCCATTGCAGCCAGTGGTTTCATGTAAAAACCATGGGTTTGCTTAACAACTAGGGTGATTTGTTTAACAATTGCCTCAAAAACGTTGTAAAATTGAGGTTGGTCACATGATGACCCACTTAACAATTAGCACTTTTTATCATAATTCTGGTTGTAAGTTGAAGACTATTTGTAAACCATAATTTCCTATATTGTGAGAACCTAACCAATGAAGGCATCATGATTGAAAGTCTGCTTAAAAGTCTTCAAGCTTAGTACAAGTATGCTGTTTAATAAAAAGATTCAAAATCGACTAGACATTGAGATTGAGAAGTTTCAAAATTGTCATAGATAATGCTATTTTTGCTTGCCTTATCTCCATGAGATCACTGCTTGCTTTTCACATGCCTGGGAAAAGAATGCATAAGGATTTTTGCATAACCACATGAGAGCTATGCTAGACTGAAATGAACACAAAGACGAAAGGGAGCATCGGTTTTTTAAATATTTTTTAGAAATATTCTTCTAAAGATTTAGTTGCAATTCTATACTTGCCTTGGCTTTCGGCCAAACAGTAAACACTGATTGGTTGATCAGTTGATTGATCATGCTTGCATTTTTCATGGTTGAATACTAATCCAATAAAAAAATAAAGTGATGTGATAGTCTCATGAGTTACATACTTGTAACTGATGTTGGGATACAAATATTAAAAGCAATTTTACATTGTAATGTCACCATGTGTGCATTGTCACTTTTATACAATTGTGGCTAGATGCTAAGTCTATCCTCTTCACATTTACACAGGCTTTTAGAACGGATTCACACTTTTCAACTCAGATGTAACACAGTTTATGAGAATCCAGGCTTTGCCATTTATGATGCATACTGTAGTTTATGCTTTAGTATGTTTTATGAATCCATTCTTGGATTATACAAAAAACCTAGAAAACAAGGAGATAAGAACTTCAGCCTGAAACTGTTTTAGTTGTTGAAGCTGCCAGTTCTGGTTGTTTTGATAAGAGATGCCTAAGCTTTTATGTAAGAGAGGAAGAATGAGGCCTTGAATTTCTTCCATCCCAAAATATATTAGTATAGAATGTTTCCCACCAGATTGTTTAATTCTAAGTATTGCCAGCCTTTTTAGGGTTTTAAAAATCTGAATCACATTTTTTTCTTTTTTAATTGCAGTCATATCTTGGTACTCAGAATATTTGCTGGCATAATTCTTTTTTATACCAATGAGCGATAAATACAAACATAATGTGGTTCATATACCATGCTAAACCATGATTTGTTTTAAATAGTGATTTGTTAAACATTCAATACATGAGCCAGTATAGGCTTGATTATAAGGTATGTACATAGTTATAGCAATAGCTATAAATATATGGCAATCATTTTAAAATTGTTTTTACTTGCACTTGTGAAATGGGAAGAATGCAAAGCAAGGCATAATTCATGTGCACAAACAAACCAGATACTCTTTTAAATCTAATCAGACTGAGGGTTTTAGCATCGTCAGATGGGCAATATTCTTAATCTTTTCAAACTATGGCACATAAAGGACATTCTGAACAACAATCAGACTCAAGCTAAGGTAGTAGCTGGGTATGCTGGTATCTACCTTCTTTTTCCCATGTTTAAAAGCATAAACAAACCTGGAATAAAACATGGAAGCAGAAATGCTTAATGGTAATATTTATTGATAAAAAAATATTTATGCTTTTTCAAATAGGACCAATTCAACAGTAACAGTCATGTAGAGAAAAATAACACATTTTAGAAATTAGAAACACTAATGCTTAAGCCATTAATAAAGGAACACAATTTTAATTGGACCACACCAGTCTTTGTATGGAATATCATGCATTGCACTGCAGAAGGAAGCAGATTTTTAAAATGGGGAAAATAAGAAAAATGTTTGGGTCAAACTCAACTGCAGTGATTATGCATTTGGCCTTTGTCTTGTCTAAATATTTTTATTATGGTTATTTTTATTGTTGTTATCTCCTAATTTTCAGCCCTGGGATTCTTTGACTGTTTCCCATCCAACCACTAACCGAGTTCAACATTTCCTTTTTCAGATCAATAAAAAATGAGCGGGAAGTACAAGATTAATAAATAACATTATGGTATTATAAATTAATTAGACTGTTAAATATTAACATACCCAATTTTTATCATATTCACACTCAGCATGTTATCATACTATTTTCCAAAAGCAGATAAATAAAAATTGGAAATTAAAACACACTCAATATCAGAGCAAAATGAGGGCTGTGTAGAAACAGAAACAAAATTAAGCACACTGTAGAAGGCAAATTTGATTTATTTCATTTTATACTTAATAAATATTTGTAAATACATGGCTGCTACTTTGCATCTTTTCTGTTACAATATTGATGTGAATATTCTGTAGTCTTTTAGTGTTGCACAATCCAACTTTATATATGTTAAAAGAGGTTTATTTGTTGTTTTTTTTCAAAGATAAGATTAAATAAAACAGGGTATTAGAAAACAAACATTTGCTTTCTTTTCCTAGAAATATATGGCCTGGAAAAGGAAAAAAAAGTAACTGGTAGAACTATCTAGCTCATTATCTGGTTCAATTATCAGGCTGTAAGTTCCAAGTCAGAGCTTCAGAATTATTAGTATATAGGATTAAACTGCTGTGATAGACTGTAGCGTAATTTCCCTTTAGACATTTTCTCAGGAATGTGTAAATCTGCATTTATATTCCCAATCTAAAAGCTTTGATGTCACTATGAATATTCCAGGAAAACTCACGGTAGAGAAAGATGGAGCAATAATTGGTATGGTTTTGTTCTTGCCCTTCAGGAGGCCCCTTCTTGTAAAAAAATACCGTAAGCTTTTGACACTAGTACACAAGAAAAAGAAATATATTACATCTCTGTATCTTTAAAAATATCTCCCTTAGAAGTTTAGCAAATAGACCTCAGTCTTTTTTTTAAACAGGGCACATATGTTTTTTATTAAGGCTAAATTTAAAATCTGACTTAAAATAATATGGAGAATATTTCTATATTTGGTATACAAAAAGAAATTGTCAGTGCTCTCCAGCAAAGAAGCCAGATTAACTGTTATTTGCTTCTGGTACTTACTGTATAGCTGTAGCTAAAATAAAGTACTTACTATGTAACTATAGCTGTGGCTATTGAGAAATGTGTCCCATGAATTCAGTGGAGTTTCCTGTCAGATAAACTAAGCTGACAGTTTTGTTGAAATCATTTGGAAATAGGCAAAGAGAGAAAAGCTAGGAAATAATTTCCCATACCCAAGGATGAAGTAGATGGGTATGTAGCTCAAATTTACATAAAGTTCTGATATTTCAGAATACAAATAAGATAATGCTATCATAATTCAGAGAGAAGCAAGGGATTTATTTATTTTCCTGGATTATAACTGCAACTTGACAGTTTCACTGTGCAGTTTGCCCCTTTAAGTATCTGTGTTTAAGAGCAGGGGAAAATGGATAAATGAATATAGGTAGTCCTTGTCTTACAAAAAATTGTTTACTGATCATTCAAAGTTACAATGGCACTGAAAAATGTGACTTATGACCGTTTTTCACACTTATGACTTTTGCAGCATCCCCACGGTCACATAATCAACATTCAGATACTTGGCAATTCATATTTTTATGACTGTTGCTGTGTCCCAAGGTCATATGATCATCATTTGCAAACTTCTCTCCAGCAAAGTCAATGGGGAAGCCAGATTCACCATTATTACTAATGGTAATAATAATCAACTGCAGTTACTAATAATCAACTGCAGTGACTCACTTAACAACTGGAGCAAGAAAGGTCATAAAATGGGACAAAATTCATTTAACAAATGTCTCACTTAACAGAAATTTTAGGCTCAATTGTGGGCATAAGTCGAGGACTACCTGTACATTATCCACATGTTTGTGTAGCCACTCAAAACCCAAATTAAGAGTTTTAAAATGCGAATTATGAATATGTTTGATGATTATCTGTTATGCATATGTACAGTTATACATATTTTATACTGGCTTCAGTGCTCTCAAAAATGCTAATTGAAGTCCAAGCTTTTGGAAAATGCACCCACCTATCATTTGGGAAAAATTAGATGGAAAAGCCAGTCACTTTTCTCCCTGGAACAAAGCAATATGGATGGGAGCATTTCAAGAACAAATATAATATTGGAAGGTGAAGCAAATTATTATAGTTTGTCACAGTCAGCCAGATGCCCAGACTAGATTTGACATTTTTATTCATCAATTCCTTTGAATGGTCCTGGAATAGGCAGCTGCTGCCTTTTGCAGTGACTGGTGGCAATTTTATCAATGCCAATGGTGTTCAAGTGATTCTCCAGCTGTTCTGATTGCATCCAAAGGGCCTACTGATACTAACCTTGCTTTCCGCTACAAAAATTGTGCCAATAGCATTACTTGATCTATTTTGCACTCCACTGGACAGTTACTTGACTGGAATGGTAGGGTCTCCTATTTGAGCAGTAGGTTGGACTAGAACAGAGTTCCTCAACCTTTTCAGCTTTGTGGACTAGCAGGGGGAGGAGAGGGGATTGTTCCATACGTGCGGCAGGCAAGCGTGCAGATGTGCACTGTTCCATTTGCATGAGCAACAGGCACACACACCACTACTTGCGCAAATGGAACATGCATGCACACACTCACCTGCTTCTTATGTGAGTGGGGATGCTCTTACCTAGCACAACTGCAGCCCAGTACCCAAAGGCTCAAGGCCTGATAGTAAGCCACAGCCTGGACGTTGGGGACCCCCGGACTAGAAGACCTTCAGGGTCCCTTCCAACGCTTGTTATTCTGACTTCTGACTCTTCTATTCTGTGGTCTCATCCACTGTTCAGACTACTTTGTCTTCCTTACTGACAGTTGTTCCAACATATTATTCGTAATACTATTATATTTTCCTCAGTGGATATAAAAAATGTAGCATGGGGTGGAGGGATCTTAATTTATGCACTGCAACAGAATGAACATAGAGCCAATACAATATTGTTTAGCTTTATAGCCCTGAACATGAGAATATTTGGTTGTCCTTGTCACATGCCTCTGATTTATATGATGTGTGTTAATCTGCTGAAATATAGCAAGTATATGCAATATGTGTGCTTACAATGAAGGAGGATATGTTAAAGCTGTAATTCGCAATGCTAATTTAAGAGTTATCTTCATTAAGCTGACATGGAGCAGCTGGTCTAGAATATTTAAATGAAGCATTGAAAGAAAGAAATCCTGAGTTCCTGCTGTACAGAATTATAGTATTTACCAGCAAAAAACCAAAAAAAGCACTCCTAACCCCAAATTATCTGTACAAATGGTTAATTTACAACTGTTACAGTCATTTGCAATTAACTATGAGAGGGTAGGCTAATGTGAGACATTGCATTAAATAAATAATTTATGCAAGGTGCTCACCACTCAGTTACAAGTACTTGTCACTTTTAAAAATGCATGTTGCCAGCCTCACATTTGGTATGGAAGAATTGGTATGAAAAAATTAGCATGCAAACAAGCGACCAAGGAATAGAAGTTGCTTAGCCTGCCCTCTATTTTCCCTCCCACTTTTCTCTTTAGCCCTCTATGCTTATTTTGCAACTTGTTCAATTTATCTCATAGACTATATAGGAGTTTCAAAACTCTGAGTTGTTTTTCTGATCATGGTAGGATTTATAAGACAAAGTGAAAGTAATATAATTTGATTTTAAAGTTGATCTAACAGACTGAAGATGGTTTTTTTAGTAAGCCACTAATGCCTTGATTTGCAGAACAAAATAATATGAAAGCATTCAAAAGCAGTATCCATCAAAGGAAGGAGTTTTTTTCTACACTACCTATTCTCCAGCTCTTAGACAAAACCATGTGTCTTTTAAACATTCATTCACTATTTAAATCTATTTCAAATTTTATTAAGATGAAAACTGTCTTGTTTTACAGATTACATACTGTAAAACAAAGCCTGTGCCATTATTTGTTTCTTAATTCATGAAGCTGCTGTGTGACGCAAAAATATTTCAGCACCTAATACATTAAAGCCTAAATTAAATGTCTGTAATTTACACGAGTTCCATCCTTCGACTTCATACAAATGAAAATTTAATAATTTGAAAGCCAGTTGCTTTATCTCTTTCCATGCTTGCTTTATAATCCTGAGACTAGGAAAACTCAAAAGCTTATTCTATATTTTATGAACTTCAGTTAGCCAAAGAGATTCTATATGGATTCTTAATATTTAAATCCATGTGCAAAACATTTTCCAATTTGACCATCAATTTGTCCATTGCAACCATAGAAAAATAGTTAAAATACTATGGTTAGCTTGATTCTATTCTCTTTTAATATGGATCATTTGCTTTATTCAAAAACTTTCCTCTGAAGGAACAATATAGCAAAAGTTCAATACAGTAGTCTTTGACTTACAACCATAATTGAGCCCAAAATATATGTTGTTAAGTGAGACATTTATTAAGCTTTGCTTCATTTTACGACCTTTCTTGCCACACTTAAGTGAATCACTGCAGTTGTTAAATTAGTAATAGTTGTTAAGTGAATCTGGCTTCCCTATTGATTTTGCTTGTCAGAAAGTGATCACATGACCCCTGGACACTGCAACTGTCATAAATATGAACCAGTTGCCAAACATTCAAATTTTGATCATTGACCATGGGGATGCTGCAACTGTCATAAATGTGAAAAACAGTCATGTCACTTGTTCTAGTGCCGCTGTAACTTTGAACAGTCACTAAATAAACTGTTGTAAGTCAAGGGCTACAGTATACCACTATCTAAACAGATCCTAGAAAATCTAATTAGTAAAGGAAAGCAGAGAATCTATGTTCCTCCATATATTATTGGATTATAACTTTCATCTTCCTTGACTATTGCCCATGCTTGCTTGGAAACAATAATATTTGCAATATTGTACAACAGCTTTAGGATGCCCCTAGGTTTTCTATACAAATAGCATAAAGAATAGTCTATAAACTGGTGTATGGCATAGTAAAGCCTAGTAGAGGATGTTTTATTAGATTGTACAGGCACGCTCTCCAAATTCTTCTTCATAGAACTGAATGTTTATCAGGATTCTGTCATATCTAATTAGCTATAGGAACTCATTATATATATATATATGGTAGCAGAATAGTGAAAGTAATGGTCCTCTGCTGACATTTATCAATGATTAAGAAGTCCATGTCTTTTACCATATTTTTACACATTTTAGATTCACTCATTTCAAAAAATCTTCATTAGATGATCAACAATTTCCTTCTGTTTCTTATTACCTGAACTGAATTTAAAAGTTCCTTACATCCGTAATGCCTTCGAGTAACACAGTTAATTATTAGTTCACCAAAGGCCTGCAGCAAGATAAATATAGATTAGGAACTGATGGAAAACTCAGCTTTTTTCTACTGGACTGGTTCTGGCCCTACATCCTTTTGCAAATTGCCATGATTCCTTCAGCTGCATTTATTTGTTTGTTTGTTTGTTTGTTTTATTTTATTTGACTTCTATACCGCCTCCCTCCCGAAGGATTCGAGGCGGTGTACAGCCTTTTAAAAAACACAAATACATAACAGTTTAAAAAACAAAATTAAAATTTAAAATAAGTGCGGTGGCTGGTCATAATTAAATTAAAACCAAATAAAAATTAAAGAGTTAAAAATGTGAACGTTAAAAATTTGAAAATTTAAAAAAACTACCAGTAATTAAAAAAACCGGTAGTACTAGGCCAGACTGGCCTGTTGGAACAAGTAGGTTTTTAATGCGCGCCGGAAGGTCCATAGGTCCGTGATGGTCCGGATCTCCAGGATCAATTCGTTCCAAAGGGAGGGTGTCCCCACAGAGAAGGCTTGAACCCTCGGGGCTGTCAGATGACACTGTCCAGACAGTGGAACCCCAAGGAGGCCCGCCCTGTGGGAAGACACAGGTCAGCTGTAGGCTGATGGTGGCAATAGGCGGTCCCGTAAGTACCCGGGTCCCAAGCCATGGAGCGCCTTGAAGGTAAGAACCAGCACCTTGAATCAAATAATGGACTTAGTTGGCTGGAAATATTTACATCTAAAATTGTAGCATGCCTCACTTTGAACTGCTACTTTGTTTACAGTATCCTGGATTGATCTGGTACTCATTTACTGAAAAGCTCAACTGGGAAAGAATGTAAGAAGAGGTGGATTTCTAGTTCTCACAAACTCAACATACAGGTTCTAATGCACCTAAAAATGGTTTTTACCTGGAGGGGACACTACTGCATGTTGATTTAAGTGAGGAGGAGTGCTGTGCTCAGGCTGCTGGGGGAGATGAGGTGGCATCTCAGGTGGGGGAAGGTGCAGAATAGGCTGAGTGAAATGTGAAATAGTGTCAAACATGTTCCCTGGGAGTGGATGCTCCATAACTGGGATCTGCGTTGGAACAAAAGCTGGAGGAGACGACTTGACTGCGGGGGCTGCTTGCTGAGGGACAGATGGAGGTGGCGGTGGTGGTAGCTGCGGTGGTTGCACCTGCTGCTGCTGTTGCTGCTGCTGCACCTGTAGATGGTGATGATGATGATGCTGCAAGAAAAAAAGACAGTCCTACAATCAATGCAAAGCAGTCTTGCAATGAGCCATTTTCGCACAGGAAATTAACAGAATAAATTAATTAATAGAAGAGAAAGGTTCCACCCCCCGAAACTTCTCCCTTTTTGCCAATGGCTTTTTTCTATACATTTCCTTAATCTCTGCTGGTTTTGTAAATATGAATACTTAACCAATTCTTTGCAACCAGAGATTGAATCAATAGATGGGCAGAAATGCCAAATCCAGTTTAAACATCAGACTGACTATG
>JANHFJ010009737.1:14939-31037 GCA_032468195.1 Cerberus rynchops
CCCAAACACCCCCACACAGTCATTGCTTAATGATGGCAATCAGGGCTGTCAGAACTGCCATTCTTAAGAGGTGCAACCAATGGCTTATGACCATATTGTTTAATGAAGGAGTTTCTTGTCTCTGCTAAATGAGGATTTTTTTTTTACCTCTTATATGCCGTCATCATTCTCTCTTCAACTGTAAAAGCCAGGAGAAATTCAAAGTAGAAAAAATACATTTGAATAAATTGGAAATATATATTTTTATCAAACTGCTATAAAGTAGTGTCCATTCATCTGATTCAAAGATACATGAATGAGACATAAATGTAGCATCTGTATACAATTTTTAAAGGAATATTTTCCTCATTATGCATGGTCTCTGGAAAACAATATATTTGGCTTAATAGTTTGTGCTAATGCAGGTGTTCAAAAAGATTTTTTGGCTTTGGTCAATGTTTTTAGAAACTTAATAATAACTTAATGCTTTATATGCAATGCCTTCTGTGATTATTATTTTTATGCTTTAGCATGTACATTTTTTTTGTAAATACCATATTTTTCATTCCATAAGATGCACCTAGGTTTAGAGGAAGAGAATAAAAAAAAATATTCTGAAGTGTAGTGTAGTGAGGACAGGAGGCGGAGCCTGAGAGGACCACAGATAGGTGTCCTCTCATGTGCCAGCTCTGCCTATTGATTCCTGCACTAAGAAAAAGAGAGAAGAGGTGGGCAATGACAAAGACAGAAGAGGTGGGATTCATCACTGTAAAGGGACCATCGCGGCCTGGCTACTATTCACCAAAGGACCAGCAATATTCACTCCATGGGATGCACAGACATTTCCACTCACTTTTGGGGGGAAAAGTGCATCTTATGGAGCGAAAAATATGGTAATTCCTTTTCAGATTATGGAGATAGAAAGAAATTGGCATTCTTTAAGAGGAATTGTCATGAAGGAATTCATATCCCTATATTCAAATACCAAAAAAGACAAAGAAATTAAGCACATTTTACAGAAGTCAAATATCTTGTTAGATCTGGGCTGCTAATCAATAAGGAGTTTTAAAAATGGCATGACATACTGTTCTCTTTGAAGAAATATTCTCTCTTGAAAATAAATTACTTTCATGGAGTGGAAATTAATTTTTACCGAGTGTTTAAGGTACACAACATAGAAGTCAAATTTGCCTTTTTAAAGTGACTCATTAATGCAATGGTGCTTGCTAGGGGGATTGGCCCTTAGAGAACATTTGCAGTTGAACATAGATTGTAGTAGTTGCCAGTATAATTGATCTGCACTCAGCTTACATTTGATAAGTGTTTGCTTCTGAAGTGCTAAATCAGATAACTAGAGACTTAGGTATGGTTGAAAAAAAACCTTTTACAGAATAGGAGTATCAGCAAATACTGCTAACTAAATTTCACTAGCCTGCTGTTCTTATGATGAATTAGGTCTCCTATCTAGCAGCATAAATATTCCCATTTTTAGATATGTTAATGACTTTATATTGCATATTATTTTTGACTTCCTTGGACTGCAGGAATATTATGAGCTAATAATGTTCAGGAAGCCACTGAAAAACATATGAATGTAAGAAAGTTGTTTGTATACAGGTAGTCCTTGATTTTCAACAATTCATTTAGTGATTGTTCAAAGTTACAAAGGCACTGAAAAAAAGAGACTTATGACTGCTTTTCACACTTATGACCTTCATAGCATCTCCATGATCATACAATCAAAATTCAGATGCTTGGCAACTGATTCATATTTATGACCATTGCATATCCTGGGATCATGTGAGATCCTTTTGTGATTGTTCTGACAAGCAAAGTCATAGGGAAGCCAGACTCACTTAATGAACATGTTACTAACTTATCAACTGCAGTGATTCACTTAACAACTGTGGCAAGGAAGGTCATAAAATGGGGCAAAATCCACTCAAATTTCTCTGTCAGGGTTCCACACAGCATCCACAATTTAATCAAAACTCCAAAGAAACAAAAGTACTTAGAATGAGACTTTATTGAAGACATTGTATTGGTACCTCTAGAGAAAACCCGAATTTGAAAAACCTGTGTTTACTTCACCCACCTAAAGTGAAAGTTCATTTCCCCCAGTCCATCACATGTAGCTCTCTGCTTCAATCCACTCTGAGTGGCATCCAGAGTTCATCTTCCCATGCCTACCCTCAGGTGCGAGCAACAATGTCCTTGCTTTTGGTGAGAAAGAATGTACAAAGATAAAAGTCCCCCAGTTAGCTACTATCTAACTTCAATTCTGATCTTATATTTGTGGCAAGACTAAAAGATCTATTGTAATACTTGTAAAATAAAAGAATAATATAAAATCCACACATATAATCCTTTTAGTCATTTAGATCACCCCAAAAGGTGATCTCCAGCAACAAATAGTGATCAACCATTAGTTTCTAAATACAAAACTAATCAACCACCCCTCCCTCCTCCAGGAGGTTCCTTAGGTTTATCAGGAAACTGCTCATGAAATTTCTTAACTAAGCGGTCCACTTTTATGTCCCAACTTTTCACCCAGGTAGCTTCCGACAATGGGTAACCCTTCCACTGGACCAAATATAATAATTTTCCCCTATGAAGTTTTGAATCAAGTATTTTCTTGACTTCATAGTGAGTTTGCCCCTGAACTGGGCCTGAGGGAGTTTTGTCTTTGGGTCTGATTTATGACTCCACATGTTTGAGTAAACTGCTGTGGAAGATTGGATGGACTTTCCCTAAGAGTCAGGGAGACTCAACTGAACTGTTACTAGATTTATTATTTTTACTATTTGGAAAGGTCCTAATTTCTTGCTTGGTAATTTTAACTTTAGATATTTGGTGGACAAGTAAACTTTCTCTCCTAGTTAAAAGGAGATTTGTGGGCTACGATGCTTGTCTGCCTGTTTCTTGTAGGCTGCGGCTGCTTCTTTAAGAGCAGTCTTTGTCTTTTCCCAACCCTCCTTGAGTAAATTCATCCTCTCTTTTAGTGACATGGATGAAGGGGGTTCTCTGGGTAGCTCAGTACAAAGTCTCTTCCACTTGTCACTTGGAACAGAGTGAGTCCCGTACTGCTGTGCACAGCGTTATTGTAGGTGACTTTGGTGAAAGGCAATAGTTCCACCCAATTGTCTTGCTGGTAATCCATGTAGCACCTCAAGTATTTTTCCACCATTGCATTCGTGCATTTCACGATCCCATTCGTAGCCGGATGAAACCCTGAACTAAGTCCCTGAGATAATCCAATGGTCTCCAGGAACTCTCGCCAGAACTTTGTGGTGAATTGAATCCCCTGGTCAGAAATTATGCAGTGAGGCACTCCGTGTAGCCAATAGACATGCTTCATAAACATTTTGGCCAGCTTCTTTGCTGAAGGGAGACCAGGGCATGGCACAAAATGTGCTTGCTTTGAAAATAGGTCAGTCACTGTCCAGATGACCATCTTTCCCTCACTCAGAGGGAATTCTACTATAAAGTCCATTGCAATCACCTCCCACAGCCAGGAGGACTCTGCTACAGTTTGTAAAAGTCCTGAGGGTTTCCCAGGCCGGCCTTTCATTGTGGCTCAGACAACACAGCTGTTCATGTAGTCCTCGACTTCTGATTTGAGTTGGGGCCACCAAAATTGCCTCCTTATCAGATGGAGGGTTTTGAGGAATCCAAAGTGTCTGGCTAGCTTAGCGTCATGACATTGTTCTAGAATCTTCACACGTAAGCTTGTCAGGATATAGATTTTTGTGTCTTTACAAGCAAGGCCATCTCGGAAGTTGAGAAACTCTGAGTTATTGATATACCATGGGTCAGTCTTTAGGGTTGTGGTTATGTCTTTGGTGAATGACTGCACAGCACCTTGGGGTTGGCATTGGCTCTGGACTCTGGTGGTTGCCTGGGCTGTTGGTTGGGAGGGAGATACTACTGCTTGAACTATTTCCTCACATTTACTGTTGAATTGCGACTTTTGGGACAGCACATTGGTGAGGATGTTCCCCCCGAATGTATTTTAGCTCAAAGTCAAATATTTTGAAGTATTGTTCCCATCGTGCTTGTTTTGGGGATAGCTTCTTTAGATTTTTCAGTGCTTCCAAGTTTTTGTGATCTGTCCACACGTGGAATTTGCTACCCTCAAGGAAGTGTCTTCACAAGAGTAAAGCCCATCGGATTGCGTATGCTTCCTTCTCGCATACGGCCCACCTCCTTTCGTATCTGTCAGTTTTTTGCTAATAGAGTTGTTAGAGGAAAGAAAAGAGAAAGAAAAGAGGACCCTGATGGAACAAGCTATCCAACACCCATTGGACATTCAGGCCATTGAATCAGTTCCAGAACAGGAAAGGGGCAGGGATTTTTACTCCATACTATTCGTAGTCCCTAAGACCTTGGGAGGTTAGCACGCTATTCTGGATCTTAAAAGGCTAAATGTGTACATAGCATACCATTGATTTAAAATGCAATCGTTACACTCCATTCTGGAGAGTATCAGGAAGGGCGATTTCCTGATGTCTATTGACCTGTCTGAGGCGTACCTGCACATTCCCATCTGCACAACACACAGGCGTTATCTTAGGTGCTACTATGGGGGAAGGCACTTTCAGTACACAGCCTTACCCTTCGGTCTCTCCTCGGACCCCAGAACCTTCACTCTAGTATTAGCGGTGTTAATAGCACACCTTAGATTGATACCTGTAAGGGTTCAATGCTATTTAGATGATATACAGTCCTCTTCGTTACATCAAGCAATGATGGATGCTTAGGTCACGGTCCAGACATTGCAGGAACATGGTTTCTCGATTAATTGGGAGAAGAGTCACCTCACCCCAACAACTCGCCTTCACAACTTACAACACGTACGGGACCTCCTGTTGCCACCATCAGCCTCCAGCCGACCAGTGCGTTCCCACAGGGTTGGCCTCCTCGGGGTTCCACCGTCGGGACGATGTCGTCTGACAACCCCGAGGGTTCGGGCCTTCTCTGTGGCGGCCCCCTCCTTGTGGAATGAACTTCCCCTGGAGATCCGTATTATTACGGATCTCCGGGCTTTCCGACGCGCCCTGAAAACCCATCTATTTCAACTGGCCGGCCTGGCCTGATACCTGAGGGTTAAATTAATTTTAATTGAATTTTAAACTATATTTAACTGATTTTTAAAAGTAATGGGGTTTTCTGTTAAATGGATTTTTAAATTTTTAACTGTATTTTAACTGATTAGCCATAAATTTAATTATTTTAAATTGATTTTTAATTATCTTATGTGTTTTTTAATGGCTGTACACCGCCCCGAGTCCCTTTTGGGAGAGGGGGCGGTATATAAATCAAATAAATAAATAAATAATAAATAAACAATGTTAATTCAGGAACAAAACCTAAACACTTTTTGATAATCAAATATGCCTAGCAGTTTTCAAGGCACAAAAAGAGATTCCTGTTAAATATATCTTGTTCTTAAACCTTGTTAAGATTCCAAAGTATTGCTTTCCAAAGGAACCCAAATAAGATAATAACAATGAGACCCCTTTTTAAAAAGTTAAAATAAAATATAGCTTTAACATTATATATTTTCTTTATATCATTGAAAATGTTAACTGCAATCAGAATGTAGCCAGACAGAAATTTATATCACTGAATAAGGACACTATCTCTGATTCTGACATATCTATCTTTATTATACTGTATTTCTTTTCACTCTTGCCGAAAACAAAATTTGTTGGATGCAAATTCTTAAAATAGTGTATTTTAACTGTATCCCCCTATACCTACAGACACATGCTATATGTTTTGTCAATAACAATGAATACTTTTTTATTTATGTGGCATCAACTGTTTCAATGCCCTCTAACTGGATACTTTAAGAAAATTTCAATGTCATGAATGTTTATATATTTATTTGCCATATATTATTTATATATTTATTACCTACATGTGATATTTTTTGTTATCATTGGTAAGAGTTGGTTGAAGGAAGAAAGGGGTTGGGCTAAGGGAGAAAAGAGCTTATGTTCAGATTCTGCGGATAAAAAGACCATTCTGCTTATTGAATGTATGCAACTATGTTTAATATTTTTACTGCATCTTCAGCTCTTGAAAGGTAATGTTATACACTATTTGTACTGTGCTCTTATTTTTCAGGTACACCATGCAATCAATTATGATACAAATGTTGCACTATTCAGCTTTCAGGCTGCTTGCTCAGTTTTGAACACAAAGAAGTATTTTTGCTGGTGTGTTTATTACAGACTGTTAGTAAATCCAGAGCTGTTGCTTGTTTCTCTGCTGAACCTGTTTTGGTTGGACTACAAAGGAAGCATTCTTAATTTTGGGGTTTTGCAATAAAAGTTTCTTTTGGGGGGTTACTTTTTATGCATTACAGGTAATAACAGCTTGGACTACTATCCCACATGCTTCTGTAGTTCTAGGAAAAAGACCAGAAAACACCAGGCTTGCTTTGAGTTCCACTGTTTCTATGGCTATACATAGATGCTTGCCTGCCTTTTAATTTGAACTTATCCTGACCCTCTAGAAAACTGAATCAGTTATAGATCAAATAGGATTTTTTTTCTGAGGCAGAAATCAGCTTTTCATCTAAGAGCTCAAGAAGGTGTACATTGGTATTTGAGATATTTATTTATTTATTATTTATTTATTTATTGAACTTCTATGACTAATCAAACAACCAGGATTAATTTGATGGCACTTATTCAAATTAATGTATTTTATTTAAAACCATATATTAGTTCAGATGGATTTTTGGCTACCACAGATTATACAATTCTGTTTCAACAATTAATCCATTGTTATCTATAAATCTAATGGTCAGATTGGGAATTAAGCCTGGATTTTCCCACTTGTCATGACGCCCTGATTCTCATTATATAGATTTATATCTTTAAAATATTCCAGTTTCTAATAAAAATCCAGTACACCTTTAAATCACACATCCTTATTAGTGTCCGATTTTAACTGAAGGGTAAATTAGGTACTAGATATTCCACAATTAGGACACCTTTTACTGAGGAGAAGGAACTATCTATTTCGTACTATTTCAGATAATTGAGACAATAAAGAATGGTCTCTGTCCATCTCAATATATGGATAGATAAACATAGATGTAGTCTCCTCATTGGATAGTTAAAATAAGAACTCTAAATTAGGCTTGCAGCTGTGCTATCCATGCCATAGAAATCATTTGCACCTTCAGTAAGAAAAGCTGATCAAAGATTACCTGCATTCGATATAATCATTTCTTCACAGGGAAATCCTTATCCAAGAGAAAAACCAGTATATTCAATACTTGTTCAAGAAAGCAACTGACACCTTTCAACAGGGGTCTGAAAAAAATAAGTGGCTAAACTGATTAATCTATCTATTGGTTTAAAGCTCTCAAATGTTTGCTTTTACTTTGTTTAATGGTTTTAAAATTGTTTTCTTTATTTATTAGCGTAAGTGACTTATGTGTGGACTGTTGTTCCAGACATCCTAAAACATGACTTGTAGAAAACCAAAAAGAAGTTTCTCATTTTGTATCACTTCAGTGGTATATTTCTGGTTTCCATTAAGTAGAATTTCCATCTTCTAATTTGTTTATAGAGTGAGACATTCATAGAGAATCATGGCTAATACAGATCTCTGAAAGACAGAATCTGAATCATACAGATATCCTCGACTAAACAGTTCTAAACAGTTCAGACTAAGCAGTTCGTTTAGTTACAACGGCACTGAAAAAGGTGACTTATTACAGTTTTTCACACTTATGATCATTGCAGCATCCCCATTGGTCACATGGTCAAATTCAGATGCATGGCAACTTGTTCATAATTCTAACAGTTGCCCTGTTCCATGGTCATGTGATCAGCTTTTGCAATTTTGTAACAAGCAAAGTCATGGGGAAGCCAGATTCACTTAACGACAGGGCTACTAATAATTGCAATTATTCACTTAACAACTGTGACATGAAAGATCATAAAATGGGGTAAAACTCACTTTACAAATGTCTCATTTAGCGACATAAATTTTAGGCTCAATTGTGGTTGTTAAGTCAAGAATTACTTGTGATGAATTGATCGATTATGTTCTATTGAGTAGGAGTCAACTCTATATGACCATATAGAAAGATAAACAGTACACAAACCTAAAAATTTTTAAAAAGCTAAAAATTCTTATTAAATGAAATGTTAAATGAAATCAAAATAAGTAATGTTTTCTTCTAAGATGTATACACCAGTTTTGAAGTGTAGATATAAACATTAGTTTAGAAATTTTACTCTTATTTGTTAATTTGCAATATATTTTGCATTTCAAACTGTACTGTATTACATTGCAAGAAAATATTTTAAAAACTGACAGAATTATATCAATTTATTTCTCCATATATTTATATAGGAAATATTTACAGAAAAAATAAAAATTAGCTGTCCTATGAATAAAAGAAAGCAGAACTGATAATCAATAAGCAAAAAACATTCCAAATATACAGTAGTTCTTAAATTTTATGAACAATTATATACAGAGGTTCTCTCTCTCTCTCTCTCTCTCTCTCTCTCTCTGTGTGTGTGTGTGTGTGTGTGCGTGTGTGCACCACTCTTCTGTCACGTTTATACAAAGGTTGGGAAAAAGAATGCTGGATAAACATAAAGACACAGAAAACGACATCTCATTAAATCTATTTTACATATTTGCTATAAAATTCAGTATCTTTTTATCCTCCCAACAAAGTCCTTATATGCTGATCTGTATGCTGACCTATATATTGATCTGTATACCATATTTTCTTCTTTAAACATGTCTACTTTTCCTTGGGAATCATTTCACGTTCTTGTATTCTCAACTCATGCTTGTTTTGAAATTTGTCATTCATTCTCTTTCATAGACAAACCCTCAAACATTACCTGAAATATCCTCCTCTCAATCCCACATAAAGAGAGCAGCAGTTTTATGCACAGCTGTTTTTCTTTTCTCATTGATTCCTTATAAGAGGTGTATTTCTTCCACTTTTTTATCAGCACTTGTATTAACTTTTTCTATTTTTACCAAAATTAATCAAGGAGCACAAATATATGCATTCATTTTTGCCACTAATACATAACTTGCAATTTAGCAGGGTGGATAAAAATGGATGATTTTTTTAAAAAATTGAAAAAAATGATTTTAAAAAAAATTGGATTTTTTTAATTAAATCAAATGTTTTTATTTTTATCGAATTTATTTTAATAAAATGTTTTGGAGTACAAATCTATCTAAAGATAGTTTTCTATTTAAGATACATTAATACTTTAGTTTACTCAGCATGGAGCTTAGTTATGTAGTATAAGCTGTATATTCTGCAATATTTACATTTTTCGTAAACTCATTCAATGAATCCAAGATCTGAAAACTGAGATAACATGCACTGTATTGATGCATTCACACAAGTAGATTAGATGTTGCAGGGAAACTGCTGGATAAAGTATATGATGAAGAAATTATGCAATGTGCAGCAAGTCTAGAAGGTAAAATTATTAACTTAAATCCTGATGGGTGGAGTAATGCTCACAAAGATCCTATTTTATGTGCTTATATAATAACAGAAGAAGGGAATTTATTCCTTACAGAAACAATTGATATTTCAGGAAATGCACACACAGCAGCATATTAGAAGTAGCAGCAGCAAAAGTTATCATAACATGCAAAAAAAAAAAAAAAAAAAAATTCAAATGTTAAGTATGCAGTCTGGTCACAGACAATGGTGCAATGTGTCCAAAATGAGAAGAAATTTAGAACAACATGAAGAAATTACCAAGCTTATAACATACGGTTGTAGCGTTCATTTGAAGCACCTCCTAGCCAAAGATTTCTGTATCCCAGTAATAGAGTATTGTTGTTGAAATTGCTAAATACTTCCATAACAATCATTTTGCAGCATCAGCTCTGAAAATAATGGGTGGAACCAAGATAATGCTCCCACAAGATGTTAGATGGAACTCTATAGTGAACTGTTTGGAACAATATATAAAAAACTGGCCTATTCTGATGACCATCTGTGAGCAAAATCAAGAAAAAATAATGGCACTATCACAGCCAAAATCCTCAACATTGGACTTAAGAGAAATGTTGAACATATGCTGAGCATCCTGAAACCAGTTTCTGAAGCTTTAAATAAAATCTAGAAAAATAGCTGTTTTATTGCTGATGCCACTGAAATTTGGAAGGAACTGAGTGAACATTTAAAAACAACTACACACAGACAAGCAGAAATTACAAGATTTAAGCACAGTCTCCAGCTCATTTTCTTGCAAACATTGTCAATATCCAGTACCAGGGTCAAACCTTAAGTGCTGAAGAAGAGGAGATAGCCATGACATGGATATCCAGCAATCTTTATCCATGACATGGATATCCATCTTTAGTGCCAACTATAATGAACTTCAGAGCTAGTGGGGGAACTATTCAAGAAATATATGTTGCAGATGAGGTTTTAAAGGAAGTTTCACCAGTAAACTGGTGGCAGTCACTTAAGCACTTGGATTCAGAAAGTGTTGAAGTAATGATTTCACATTTAACTGCAGTGACCTCTTCTGCTGGCGTTGAAAGAATATTATCTTCCTTTGGAGTTGTTCACTCTAAACTGAGAAATCGTCTCTGGCCGATAAAGCAGGAAACCTTGTTTTTCTTTTCCAGATCATGAACAAACAAGAGAACGAAGATGAAAATGAGTGAGCTGCAGAAAACCATGTTTAAAAGTTTTTTTTAATGTGGACCAACTGATATATTCAGTTTAAGTTCTTTTGTTTGTTTTTTCAAAGATATTGTGTTAATGCACTTGTTACTAAACATTTATGTTTAAGCAAATGCAAGAATATTTAATATAATGTTATTGTTTTAATTAAAGAATTTGAGTAGCTCTCCAACTATGTGTGATTAACCTATTAACCTAAAATCAGTTCTGATTATCACTGTTTTTACTAACCTGACAGCTTATTATTCTAAACAGGAAACCTTCATTTTGTTTCCAAATAATAATATTAAAAATTCTAACTACTCAAGAATGAGTCCTTACATTTAAAAAGCACCTGTCCTTTCAGATCCATCATGGCAGCACTTGTTAACGGGCATCCATACTACGGTCTGCCATGTCTGTCAATTTGTTGTGTTACTGCCACATCAACCAGCCATGATTAAAGTGAATGGGACTGTCAGTAAGTCAACAGTGGATCAGAGGAGGAGCCGCTGTGGGACAGAAATGACAGTTGCTCTTCTAAAAATATGGTTTAAATTGAGTTGATTTAAATCAAATTCACCCTGGATTTTTTTTTATGTAACTCAGATTATTTTTATCCAATTTATTTTAATAAAATGCTTTTGGAGTAAAGAGACTTTTCTATTTAAGATACATTAATAATTTAGTTTATTCAGCATGAAATGGAGCTTAGTTATATAGCATGAGGCTGTACATTCTGCAATATTGGGACTGTCAGTGAGTCAACAGCAGGTCATAGGAGGAGCCGCTGTGGGACAGAGATGTCAGTTGCTCTTTAAAAAGTATGATTTAAATCAAATTTAAATCAAGCCTTTTTACTACTGATTTAAATCATTTTTTTAACTTGATTTAAATCAAACCCACCATGCCATTTAGCCAGTCCTTTTTCAATAGCATTAGATAAAATGTATTATAGTAAGTATATTATGCCTGCTTCCCTAGTTTTGACAAAGGCGTAAAGATTGATCTGAATGTTTCTCCTGCACCGGTTTGGCCCCTCCTGGACTCTGGACCGACGTTCACCAGGGTGGGGATGGATTTTCCCTCAGCACATTGAGAAAGAGTGTATCAGGTAAGACCAATGCCACTTCTCCAGTGAGCTGAAAAGAATCCAAGGAATGGGACATACCAAAGCTGGCTCAACCTAAAGGTGGGTAGCGGCCTGGTCCTGAGACCCTGAGCCTGTGTACACCTTCTGGAGAACTCATCTGCCGAAAGCCACTTCAGCTGAAGTGAAGGTGTCCAGTTTATAATATCATATAAACGGCAATGGGGAGCACGTTGTTGCTCTGCAAATCTCCTCTATAGATGCCTGTGTGGCCCTTGCTGCTGTGGTGGCCATGCTTCTAGTAGAATGGGATGTCATTCACCAAGGCAACGGCAGAGCCTGAAGCTCATGATTTGGCAATACATGCCTGTATCCACTGGCCTACCATTGATGGCATAACCTTATTGCCCACTGTAGAGTATTGAAAGAATACAAAAAGGGACTCTAATTTCCAAAAAGCAGCTGTCCTCTTAATATAGATGTGGAGAGCCCTCCTGACATCCAAGGTGTGCTACCTCCTCTCTAGGGCAGAAGACTGGCCAGGACAGAAGTCCGGTAAAATTAGTTCCTGTGCCCTGTGAAATAACAAATTAACCTTGGGAAGGAATCTAATTGTAGGATCACTCTGCGCAGGTCCTCCCGTGCTGAAAGTGACACTTATTCAGAAATTCACCTGCCCAAAATGAGGCCATGAGAAAGGCCATCTTGCAGGTGAGGAACCGAAGGCTGGCAGAATGCAACAGTTCAAAGGGTGCAGAGGATAGAGCCTGGAAGATTTTAAGCAGCCTCCAAGTAGGGAATTCGGCTTTAAGAAAAAGATGTGTTTTCCATTGAAACCCTGCTGCTGCAGCTCAATAATTGACGCAAAAAAGAGTATGTACCAGAGGCTGGGCAGTGACTCTAGTCCCTTCCGTAGCTGTGGGAAGATCTAAGGGACCTCGGCCCACTGGCCTGGGCCAGATAAGAGGCAGTTATGCCGCTTGGAACCAGGGACTCAGCCTACTGTTCGCCCCTGCGAACTCTGTAAAAAGACAGCTATGCCGGTAGGAAATGGAGAGCCTGCCTGTCAGTTTGTTTCCTCCATGAAGCACTGGAGAAAGCCATCTGCTTTCCTCTCATCCAATAGAGAATCCAAGGAAGGAAGTTCTGCTCTGCTCTTTAGAAATTTCGGAGCTAATTAATGAATGTCTATGTGAGCTACAGACCAAGTCAAAACTGGGGAAGAGAAGTGAGAGGCATGGCTATGAAAAGATTGAAAGACTCAGTCTATTGAGCATGAAGGCAGAGTTAACCCATTTCTTTGATTCTCTCTCAGCATACCGATGTATGCTCCACCACCTCCCGCGCCGCCCTAAAACGAGCCAGTCCTTGGTAGAGAGTACGTGTGGCAGGCTCCTCTCAAGTGTTGCCTATTGGGAGAGGATCAGGGGGGAATAAGATAAAAAGGGGGAACAGAGGCGTCTCGGCTGGCTCTCACCTCCCATGGCTTTTCTGGCAGAGGTGCCTGTGTTGGGATGCTGAGGACCAGCTCATTTCAGGCTGGTGCACATGGGAGGAACACGTGTGGTAACTAAGAGGCATGATTTAAAGAGACAGGAAGCAGCGAAGAGGCAGAAGCGGCAACAGCCCTGGCACACCCCTCCTAGCCCGGCGTGGCTGCCAGGGCTTCCCCTTCTCCCTCACCAACGCTGCCTCCCCCGAGGAATCCATAAGATAGCAATGCATGACCCAGCATCAGTGGTGATTCTCCTTAGGAGATTCTCTCTCCTCCTTTTACTCTGAGGAGAATCTTTGCCCAGCAGTCCAGAGGTACATCCCAACATAGACAGCTCTGCCGGAAAAGCCATCTGGGAGGCGAGAGTGAGCCAAAACTCCACAGGGTCGCATTTTGGCTCCGCCTCGTCACAGACTCTAGGAGGAAGGGCCCGTCTCCCCCATTGGGAAGCACGCTAAATTTTACTGTGCTGCTGCTCACGGCAGCAAAAAGCTAATATACCATGATGAAGGAAGCAGTCTGTTTCACACAGTTATTTTAGTCACATAAACGACAGCAAGAAAAGTGATGCAGTTGTGCTGGGGTGACCCCCCCCCCCCCGCCCAGAGAGAAGGGAGGAATGAGGGAAAGAGAAAGAGGGAGAGAAACAGAGAGAGGGAGGGAGAGAGAGGGAGGGGAAGAAAAAGTGAGAGGAGAAAGAGAGGGGAAAGAGAAAGAGGGGGAGAGAGATAAAGAGGGGAAGAGGGAGAGAAAAAGGAATGGAGGGAAAGTGAGAAAGAGAGGGAAGAGAAATGATATAAAGGTTTTTTATTGTTGCTAAATGTAATATTTCAAAAGCAGAAAAAAAAGAAGTGGCATAGAAGTGCATTTATCACATTTTTCTTAGAACAATTATTTTAGATAGTAAAACCTCATTAATCAGGTTAAATTGCCGTGTTGGCACTTTGTGATAAGTAAGTGGGTTTTGGGTGCAATCTGGGCACTTGGTCTCTAAAAGGTTCACCATCACTTACCTAGGCCCATCTCTAAATCCTTATCACTCCACATTAACCAGCAAAGGATTAATGCAGTAAGGATATCAGAAATAATAACAAAATTATTAAAATTGCTCTTACGCATAATTTGAACTTCCTTCTAGATTTGTATCTACCTTTCTATTTAAATAAATCCCTATTTCCTATTTTCAAATAGTCAAATTCCAATTCCAGTAATAAAGTTTTTTAAATATTGCCAAAAATAATAATCATCCCATTCCAATCAAAAAATTCACAAAATATCAGAAGTAGCAATACATGGTATCAAAAATAATGCAAATTTTCAAACTATATATTAAACCCAATTTGTATCTTTCCTTCTTCAGTGTACTAGAGAGAATCCAAGGAATGGGTTAACTCTGCCTTCTAGTTCTGTAGACTGAGTCTGTCAATCTTTTCAGCCATGCCTCTTGCCTCTGTTTCCCAGTTTTGACTCAGTCTTTAGTTCAAACGGATGTCTATTAGCGATTCGTTAAGGTCTAAAAGGCAGAAGGGGTGTTGGACTTACCCGATATGCTCCTTCACTTTGTGTGAAGAGACAATCCATCGATTGGAATTAACCCGTCATTCGTAGATCTATATGACTGAGTGGAAGTATAAAAGGGCAGGTGGCATGCCTCTTTCATCATTGCTGCCGATCTGGTTCCACCCTCGCGGTTGATATGCGCTTTGGTGGCAATGTTGTTGGTCAGAACTAACACATGGCATTCCCCCATTAGGGACTTGAAATTGAGGGGGGCAAGGCGGACTGCCTTCAACTCTAGCCAATTGATGCTGTGGGCTAGTTCTGACCGACTCTAGCGCCCTTGGGCTATGTAGTGATGCAGGTGAGCTCCCCAGCTGTGAAGGCTGGCATCCGTGGTTATCACTGTTCTGATGGGCTCCCGGAATGAGCAGCCCTTGTGAATCTTCCCGGACTGCCACCATCCTAGGGATCGTAGCACAGCTCCCAGAACCTTTACTCTGTGTAGTGAATGGCTGATGCCTCTGCGTTGGTAGGGGAGGAGGAACCACTGCAAGGGCCTTGAGTGTAGTCTGGCCCATGGTTGGTATGTTGATACAGGACACCATGTTGCCCAACAATTGGGAAAGTTGTGCCAGGGTAGGGCTTTTCTGTCAGAGTATCTTGTGGATGAGAGACGAGACTCTCCTTCCTGTCCTTGGACAGGAAAATTAGACCCTGATTGGTGTTTATTACTGCTCCCAGGTGTTATAGGCAAGTGGTGGCTTGTAGGTGACTTTTCTCCATATTTATGGAAAATCCTCTGCTGACACATTTTAAATTCAGCAAAATTTGTATACAGGGCCATTGCCTCTTCAGTTACAGCCCGCAGATTGCTGTGACTCCGCCATTGGCAGGCAGATATGAAGTATAAGTGGAAATTAACCTCTGCCCCCTTTAAAAGGGATACATTTTTCGGAGAGGCCTTGGACCCAATCCTGATAGAAACTAAGGACAAGAAGGTCTTACCTTCTCTGTCCAGGAGAATTGACTGCCGTCCTTCATCCTACTTCTGAGGGCAATCATTCAGGCCTCAAGAGACATCTTCTGATTTCACACAGAAGCCATACTTCCAGTAACAGGATTGCCAATCGGATAGATCTAGATACAGGAACAAGGGCAGATAGCAATACCAATCGAAACGACCATTTCAAGGAAGCGGAAGCTGTCTCTTTTTTAGGTCCATATGACTCAATCCTCCCATCGGTGGCCATCTTAGTCTATTTGCAGACCAGTGGGAGGAGACCACAACAGATGCATGGGTTCAGAACATGGTGTAACAAGATTTATCACTAGAATTTCTTT
>JANHFJ010009740.1:67562-77576 GCA_032468195.1 Cerberus rynchops
GCCGTATATCGTGACTTGTTCGACCTGTGAACTGCTTTCCTGGGCTTCGTGTGTGCCAATTGAACTTGGTTACTCAGTGACTCTTCTCATGCTGAATTCAAAATCTGGAGCTGCGCAATGGGGGTGCTTTCTGAGGACCTGTTTTTTGGGGGGGTGGGGTTTGAATAAATAACTGTAGACTCTTGCTGTATGTGCATGGGGGGGCAGGGGGGCACAAATTAGGAGACAAGACTAGGAAGTTGAAAAAACATCCTGGAAGAAGAAAATGGCAAGCCCATTCACATAGTGTTGCCCAAAAGCAACAGGGATGTGTCCCTTTCATCAACCATACAATGTTAATATCTGTTTTATGTGGTACAATAGAGGCAATATCTAGGTCTATGGAAATAGGGAAGATCTGCTTACGATTTGTTTGTAAAAATAGCAGTGATGATAAACTTAACAGAAACTGGAGTTTTTGTTTTGGTAACAATGTTATTTTGCTTTGCTTTGTGTTCTCTGAAGGCGTTGTACAAATCACTGGAGAAACTGGAAAATGAAAAAGTTGACAAAGATTGCCTAGAGACGGAAATCCATGTGGTAAGCAGTTTGACTTATGGACCTACGCTGGATATAAAATACTTGGGGGAACCATGAATAGATACTCCTGAGGAAAGTTTTATTTACAAATGGAGCCTGTGGGACAGTCGCGAATAGCAAGTTTACTCTCTGTTTTGAATGGTGATCCTGATACAGGTAATCCTTGAGTTACAGCTGGGACTGGTATTTCCATTCCTAAGTGATGTGGATGTACAGTGCGGTGTTATGTGACTGCATCACTTAGTGATGGTAATCCCTGCAGTCCCAGTTGCCGCTGTTAAGCAAGGATCATGAATCATTAAGCAAGCATCTCCTCACAACTTTCTGCCAAAGTCAGTGGGGAAGCCAGCAGGAGGTTGCAAGTTTCAGGTGGCTTGCAAGCAGGCAAATGGCTGCCACTGGGTTGGAAAGAAAAAAAGAGTGGCCAGGGAAGTGCAGAACAAGTGCAGTGGGGTTTGGGGTGATTGCTGCTGGGTAGGAGAGGGTTTGTGGGGAGGCATTAATGGGGTGGCGTGGCATCGGCATGGCAGAACTTGGAATGGCTATGTTGGGTACAAAGGATGCATGAAGGATGCAAATAGTGGGGAGAAGCATGAGCGTAGCAAGGCTTGGAGGGGCTGCTGGGTGGGAGAGGAAACGGGTGCACAGGTGGCTAGAGAGCTGCAGTGCAGATATAGCAGGGCTGGAGTGACTGCTGCTGGGTGGGAGAGGGTATACGAGGGTGTATGAATGGCTTAGGAGATATGCAGGTACAGCAAAGATCAGGACAGGTGTCCAAGTGGGGAAGATTTGCCCAAGCAACTTGTGACCTTCTCTTTTGGCTTCCCCATTGCCTTTGCTCGTGGGAAGCTGGCAGGGAAGGTCACAGATACGTTGTAACTGTCATAAGTGTGAGCTGGTTGCCATGTACCCAGATTGTAATCACCTGTCCATGAGGTTGCTGGGAGAGCCTAGCTGTAACCACCTCTCATTCAGCGCCATCGTAACTTTGAATGGTTATTGAACGAGCGGTTATTAACTGAGGACTACTTGTATTTACCATCCTTTGAGATTGGGTCAGGTAGGAGTAGTGCTATTTTGGACTTCCATGTAAATTGTGGCTCTGGAGGGCAGAAGAGGGAGAGATCCTCAGGGATCAATAAGACCAAAGATCTATCTCTGTCCTTTCTCTTTATATTCAGAAAGCAGATAAGACCGCCCTTGCGGCAAAGGTCAGTCGCACCCAGTTTGATGCCACCACAGAACAGCTGCATAAGATGATGCAGGAACTGCTGAATAAGATGGTTGGGCAAGAGCAAGACTGGCAGAAAATGCTTGACAAACTCTTGATTGAAATGGACTCCAAGGTAAGCGAGATGTATCCTTCTTAGCCATTTGCAATCCCATCAGTAGAAGAAGTACTGGTGCTGAAGTCCATATTGTGATGTGCAGTGAGGCTGCTAAGCACCTTACAAAAATGTTGGTCCTTCTCTCCTTGGCCAGGAACGTGTATAGATGGTAGAATACGTTGCTTGTGTTTTCCCTTATAAGCAGGTGAATTTGAAGTACATTATGTCTGCATTCTGTCTTCTGGCTTGTTTTTGGACACAGTGACAATTCTATTTTGATCTAAAGAACATCAACACACACGTCTCTTCCCCAAGCTGGTATTTCCCAGATGCACTGGGAATTAACATCTCTGGCTGGGAATTTGAGGATTTGGCTTCACTGCCACTAGAGAGTAAGAAGCTGAAAGAGGTTGTAAACAAACTGAGATGAAAATTATGAGCCCTCTTGTTTCCTCCAATTATTCAGCTACCCCTGCTGTATGAGCTATGACAAGAAAGGGTGAAAATAGATCTTTTTCTCTGGTGGCAAAGAAACCTCTTCAGGGAGATCTCCTCAATGTCCATGCTTTTATTGCATAGGCAACAAATTAAGACTATTATTTTCCTGTCTTTTGCTTCATTTACATTGTTATTTTTTTATTCTTTCTTCAGCTCCTATTGCTGATCCTGTTTCTACAAAAATAAGAAGAAGAAAGTGTTAATTTTATTATATTTATGAGGCTTCATTGAAAATTTTTCTATCATAAACTACTTGGAGAGTGGATAATAGAAAGGCAGAAACAGTCAAATAAAAACAGGAGTTTTATAGGAACAATTCTACTGTTTTCTATGCCTCTTTGCATGGAATGTTTGTGGAGTTAATTCTGTCAGCCTTCCCCTCTACAGAGAAGGCTTTCTTGCAGAAAATATGGTCCCAGCATAAACAAGTAATATAAAGAAACGCAAAGCACAGGAGCAAAAATGTAATAAAACCACAATCTAGAAAAAAAGTAAAAGAATTAAGAACCCCTTAGGGTATGAACATTAAGGAAAAACTATATAGAAACAAATCACCCACATATTTATTATTCATGTATTAATTAATTAAACGTATTGTACTGCCAACTACCAAAGTCCCTTGGTAGTTTATAGTAAGACGTAACATTGAAATTAAAATTCAAGACAGTAGGGAAAGCTAGCAATAACAATCAAAAGCAATTTACAAGGTGTATTTTGGAAGTTTTTAAAGGAAGCAAAGCTGTTAGGTCCCATAAACCAGCAGGGAACATGTTCCAGAGAATGGAGGGACTAGAGAGAAGACTTGACTTAAGCTATGGCAATTGTAGATGAACTTCCAAAATGGTCTCTAGGCATGGATAGGACTGGGGAAATCTTGTAGAGGTGTTTCCTCAGAGAGGCTGGAACTGAATCATACACCGGCTTAAAGATAATAAGATAATAATACCCCTTCACATTTCACCCAAAGCAAATTGGGTAGACAGTCCAATGTCTTTAACACAGGTATAATGTGGCTCTTTTGAGTTCTTCCCAACAGCTTTGGCTGGTGAATGCTAAACCAGTTGAAGTTTCTAGGATAGATTACAAAAGCAGCCACACACAGAGTATGTCACAGGGTTCAAACTTGGATATTATTAATATGCGTCATTTTAAGAGTGAATTTGGTGTATCAACCAAACTTGGTACATCAGCCAAAGCTAATAAAAGGTGGTTATTGCCTCGGTCTAGAAAACTAAGATGGTTTGACCACCTCTCTCAACCTGTAACTTTGGACCCAGTGTCAGTTTATTATTGTCCATTATTCAGCCATTATCAACTACAGGCATGGACTCAAGGAAGCTTGGCTATTACCTGAAGATGTTGCAGAGAAAAAGGATATCATCAGCATAGTTATAGCACCCAGCTCCAGATTTCCTGATTATCTCCCCTGGTAAATTCATATTGATAAGAGCACTGCAGGCAGAATAGAATCATAAGAGACACTTGTTTCAAGGAGCAACTGTTTCCAGGCGACATAATCTACCCAATGGAACTATTGCAGAGGATTGCAATAATTCCTACTCACTAAGCTCTAGTGATGTTCAATGCCAGTCTAGGTGTCTTCTTTTGGACAATGCAGTATTCTTTTCTTAAAATAAATGAGACAAGCCTCAGCCTGTGTAGCAGTGAAAGCATTACTTGAATATTGGAAGGCAGGGAAAAGAATCATATCAATTATAAATCTCCACTTATGCAAGTCAAACTAAGGACCTAAACAAAGCCCAACAGTTAGCTTCTTCTTAGTTATATCAACAAGCCTCAAGGAAGAAATGAATAATAAATACCTGATCCACTCCTAAGAAAATTTTCCTGAAAAGGATCAGAAATCTACTACTGATACAACAGAAAAGGAAGAAAAAGAATGAGATCCAGATTTGATAACATTTAAAGGTCTGATATAACTGATGTTAAGGAATCAGCTTCCCATATATATGCACAGGAAAATAGCAGACCATTAGGTAACGATTCTCCCAGTTCAGGAAAGCCTATTTAACTCGTTAGATAAATCCTTCCCGTAACCACTTGCTGATCCTAGGCACAAAAGTTTCGGCTGACATCTTTTATTTTTTTCTGTTTCTGGGCTAATATTACATGTCCTAGTCATGCAAATGGATACATGCGCATATCCGTTATGCTATTGTGTTGGGAATTAGGCAATGTTACTAAAGGCAGGAAATAAGAGAAAAGTAAAAATAGACTATTTAAAGGCATTTTATATCAACAGCATTCATTATATCTTTCTGTACTTTTCTACATTTGAGAAACATCTTTGCTTTCAGCTATTCATTCTTCATCTTTTTCCCCTTTTTAAATCATGCATAAGTCTTTCAAGCACATAAAATATACATGGCAATGGCTGCCTGCTGATTTTTACGATAGGAAAAGAAATCTGTGTTACATTGTTTTATCTTCATGCTGACATGGCACCAGCAGAGGGAATGTTCTTTAAAGAAGCAAGCCTATAGCGAGAACAGCACCAGATTTGTATTGCCACACAATAGAAAGAACAGGGTGCCAGCAGAACAGCAGATGTCCTCCTTTCTGTTTGCTGAATGTGTTCGAAGTCTTCCTGCTTTTGATTTTAACCTACTCCATAAGTGTTTCACTTTCCCCAAATGCCAGATTCTACAGCCCAGGAGCTATTGCTGATTTGTCCTCTTATTAGGGAATAGTGCTTGCCAAGTCCTAATGCCTACATTAGCTCCCAGACCTCTTACAATTGCCTGTGGGCTTTTTGACATCACTGCTGTTTCCACTGCCCAGTCCCTTCAGAGAGATTGGAAGATGATCTACAACCGTCTTCTGTTCCACAAACTTGGCAATGCTGAAATAAAAATCAGAGCGTCTGCCTTAAGCTGCCGGTCTTGTGGTAACCTATCCTATGTGCAAAAAAGGAATGAAATACTTTGCTTCATTCCCTTTCCATGTTCTTCCTAACATGTGCAAAATATATCCTAATGGTTTCAAGGAGAAGAAGTTAATGGTAATGAATCCCATTGGTTAACTATGTTGTGTGTGAAGAGTTACCTTCTGTCTACAGGTAGTCCTAGATTACAACGGCAGTTGAAGCTGGGACTGTTGCTAAGCAGTGCAGTTGTAAAGCATGATGTCATTTAACCACAGCAATTCTGGTTGCTGTTGTTAAACAAGGATCACATGGCTCATTAAGTGAGGATCTCATGTGTGATCGCAGCTTCTGATTTCCTGCCAGCTTCCCAATTGGACTTTTCTTGTGGGAAGCTGGCAGGAAATGCAGTCATGTGACCTCAGCTTGCTGCAATGTCTGGAACTGTAAAGAGTTGTTGTTGCGAGTCTCCCTTGTTCAGTATCATCAAAACTTTGAATGGTCACTTAAAAAATTGGTTGTAACCCGAGGATTACCTCTATGTTCCATCGGCTTCTAGTCAGTTTGATTGAATGACTTCTATCCCAATGTTTTGCATGCACACAGAGATGCAGTTAGTTCTTGACTTACGACCACAATTGAGCCTAAAATTTCTGTTGCTCCCTGAGACAGTTGTTAAGCAAGTTTTGCCCCATTTTATGACTTTTCTTACCACAGTTGTTAAATGAATCATTGCAGTTGTTAAGTTAGTAACGCAGTTATTAAGTGAATCTGGCTTCCCATTGGCTTTGTTTGTCTAGAAGGTCACAAAAAATGATGACATGATCCCAGGACATTGCAACCATCATAAATATGAGTCAGTTGCCAAGTGTCCGAGTTTCACTTTCAGAAAAAAGAAAGTTATGCAAAGGGCAGAAAAAGAGTAAGATGAGAAGAAAAATCTTTCCTTCTCTGTTTTCTGTAGCCCATGCTTGATTCTCTTACGTCTCAACCATGCTTCCTTATAGCTACCCTTTTCTCAAAGCTGAGGAATTTCAAATATCCCAGGCTTTTCTCATGAGGATGAAGATTGAGACCCATTGTTGTTTTATTTTTTCCAACTCAACTGCATATTTCTTCAAACTTTCTACTCCGTGCTTGAACTTGCCCCTGCATTGGAAGTAAAACTCTTCCTTTGCATATCAAACAAATATCCAGCACTGTTCACTCCTTGAAAGCAAAAATATTGTTGTTACGTGATGAGCTGATAGGTACCTATATAGGTACATATTTCAGGAAAGAGAAATGGCCCACATTACTGTTTGGATTCTCCTGAAGTGAGGTTAAATAGTGTCCCTGGGAGTCTGTATTGCACATGGCGTGACAGTTAATCCAGCCTTGGTCCCATAATCCCTGAATTTTTTTCTGAACAGCTGGACCGCTTGGAACTGGATCCATTCAGGCAGCAGCTGGAGGATCGTTGGAAAGATATTCGGAAACAGTTGAAGCAAAAGGTTCCACAAGATGAAGGTGACGAGGCTGCAGGGATCAGAAGGTAAGAGAGGCTAGAGAAAGACAGCTGTAGCGCTAAGAAAGCCCAATACAAGAATGGGCAGATGTTTAGTGGCAACAGCCGTCAACCTTCACTTCCTATCCTACGCTTGTGGCCTGGTTAAAAATAAGAAGAGAAAATGCATACGTGAGTCTTTGCACACAGCCTGTAATCCCTGATGCCACATACTTTGAGCCAGAATGCGCTTTACTGGAGGAGAATGCCAATGTGCTGAGTCATCATTTACGGTACATTTCAGCATCGCCAAGTACCTGGCGTATTTTGAGAAAATCAAAGGAAGCTCCCCATCTTCCATCACCCCAGTCTGACAACAAAAATAGAGCTTTTGCAGAAAATGTAAATGTTTCCAAGCCACCGCCATGAATATAGCAGTATTTATGGCTCCCCTCTTTTCCCCCCCAAAAATCACCAGTTGGGGAGGGGGGGCTTAGTGTTTGGAATTGATGCCGATAGGAAACCTCAGGATTATACGTAAGGTTTGGAAGTGGACAAACCATCCCAGAATAAAATAGAGGCCACCATCTTCCATTTGGCGGTCAAAAAAAACCCTGCAGGAATATATGTTCACATAATCAGGGATTGAGCTTGATTTGAAAGAGAATCTTATTCTTTATTATCAAGAATGACAGCCAGACACATGTTAACCTCAAACCTGGAGCTGCTGAACTCTTACTTGCTTTCCCAAACCTTCCCCTTGTCAATGCAGGGAATCCTTGACTTATGACCATTCTTTTAAAAACCGTTCAACATTACAAAGACAACTGAAAAAAGCAACTTACAATTGGTCCTTGCGCTTAGTGACTGTTACAGTGCACCTTTGGTCATGTGATCAAAATTCAGATGCTTGGCAGCTGCTGTGTATTTATAAATCTAGGATGATTGCAGCATCCTGGGCTCACGGGATGGCTCTTTGCGATCATCCCGGCGGGTTTCAGTCAAGCAAAGTCCATGAGGGAAGCCAGAGTTGCTTAATGGCTGTGGCAAAAAGGTTGTAAAATTGAGCAGGACTCATTTAATGACCGTATTGCTTTAGCAACCAAAAGTTCTTGTCCCAATTGTGGTCGTAAATTGAGGATTACCTGGAAGTCCTTTCCTTCAGAATGGCAAGCTGCAACCACTCTGTTGCACCACCAGAGGGCACTTGCGCTTTGTCACCCACCGGCTCAGCTTATTGACAAGGGAGAAAGGAGGGGGAGGCTGGGATGAATGCGATTACTTTAGCAGTGCAAATCAGCAATTCCTGCTACATAGTGTTAGGTGATAATACACCAAGCACTCTTTGTGCTAAGTGTCCATTATATAAGATGCAGCAGAATCTCTTTGTCTAGCTATCTTGGCATCCCAGGAGTTGTCCTGCCCGTCCTGGTGTCTTGCTTTTAAAATCCTTTAATTAAATCAGAGAGTGATTATATGTGAAGGCATTGAAGAAATGAGATGCAAACATGGGGGGGGGGAGGCGCTGACTTCCAAGAAACATGTTTCCCTTGGACTTGGGGTGGGGTTTTCTCTTGAGGACACTTTTCAGAGGGGGCTTGGCAAGTCTTCTGCTCAGATTTGTCTCACTCATCGTTGGAGACAGTGCCAGTTCCTGATTCAGGGTCCTGTGTCCTAGCTCCTGAGCATGTCGTGAGGGATTAGGAGGTGAAGGTGTGTCACGTTTGAGATAGGAAGGGTTAGGATAATGTATCACATTTGGGATAGGAAGGATAGAGGTCTTATTTCCTCCGAAGGAATCTGCAAGGCAGCAGTGCAGTGGATACGGTGGCCTTCAATGAAAGGGAAGGGGGAAAAGAAAGAAAATGCAAATGAAGGCAAATATATATGTGTCCCAGGATAATGTTGCAGCCTCCAATCTGGGTCAGTCATCAGAATCAGAAGTTTTGTTTTCCGAGCTTTCGGACTCATGCTAGAGTCCATCCTCAGGGAACTTCTGTATGTCACAGAAAAGTTCTCTGAGGATGGGTTCTGGCACGAGTCCGAAAGCTCAGAAAACAAAACTTCTGGTCCCGGTGAACGACCCAGATTGGATCTTGGGAAGAAAACAGACAGGGACTAAGCACAGCCAATGCAGCGTAGGGGGAGAGACCCCTCTTTGTTTTTGCCAAAGCAAACTTTGAAAATCCACAAGAACACTTGCTTTCACACGAAGTTGTGCGAAGTCTATTATTAGACGCCTGAAGGAATGATGGGAGCTGAAATCCAATCTGAGCGAGTGGACACCAGGAAGGTGAAGGGTGATGTAGTTTGACTATTTTGGAAATCTCTTTGCTCCCAAACAGCAAGAATGAGCTCAGAGCTGGGTCTAGGCTAGACCACCTGGTGCCTCCCCAAGGTTACTAAGAAAGGAGTTGGTCAGTAGCTACAATTTCCCCAGATCTAGAGAAGTTGATCAATTTAATACATGGTGCCCCTATCAGCTTTAATAGCTGGTAATGTCATGGATCATTGGTATTATTGTTTTGTACTGGAGCGAACATTATGTAGAAAGGGAGGTAGGAAAAGGCACCCTACACAGCTCTCCCATGAAGGATCTGTCTGGAGTTCTAAATTGGGGATTGGACTCCTTGTTTTGAAGAGGGAAATTCTCTCTCTTTCTCCCTTTTTCCTTTTCTGAGCACAAACAAGCCATCCTGTACTTCACATCATCTTTCCATTCATGAAACCCTTTTGCAATCTGTCCTTTGTCAAATGTAATTGGATGGTGCTATTTTATCTGCAGCTCACTGGCTTTGGAGATAAGATAGTCCTCAACTTATCACTTAGCAAACATTTCAAGTTACAGACAGACACCCCCCCTCACCTCCCCCCCAAAGGAACTTACGACTTGATTTTGAAGTTCTGACGTTGCTCTCTTCTTTATGGTCACGGGAATCACATTTGGGGCACTTGGCAACCTGCCCATAGTTACGGCCATTTGCAGCACCCCACAGTCACATGACCATGGATTACATTTTCCCCCCAAAAAACGGCGTTTATTTCCAGTTGCCAACAAAACCTGAACTTTAAGGAATATTGGCTTGACAACTGCCGCATTTGCTTAACAACCACTGCCAGAAAGGTCCTAAAAATGGTTCCGGTCACATGGTGACCCACTTTAAACCATCATGACTTATGAACATACTGGCCAGGCTCAATTAGGGTCATAAGTGAAGGACTACCTATACAGTGCCCAG